>JADAQX010000724.1:0-26779 GCA_015476325.1 Cardiosporidium cionae
GGGGAGGGGAAGGAGAGGGGAAGGGAGGAGAGAGAAGGAGGGGGAGAGAGGGAGAGAGAGAGGAGAGAGAGAGAATGAGAGTGAGAGAGAGATATGAGGAAGAAGCACATACCTGAGAGTCGTAGTTGAATACGTGTATCTTTAGTATTTCCATCAAAAATAGCAAAATCTAGCCATCCTTTACGACTTAATTTTTTCAGTGCAGGTTGTTCCATGCAGAAAGCTACATTGGCCTCTGCCACATCGGAGTAAACATACAAAAATGGACGATCCGGAAATCCAAATCTCTTCCATATGGGCTGAGAATATTGGAATCAAGAAAACAATGATAATTCTAAGAAAGAAAAATTGAGCTATTTTGTAAGATGCACAAAATATTATAAAAAATACAGAGAGGCTGTAGTGCAGAAAAAAAAGGAAAAGGGAAGGTCGTGTTAATGATATTCTTCTTATACTCCTTGTCATAAAAAAAATTGAAACATGCACTCTATCCCTTTTCTCCTCCCAGTAAAAATAAAATACTGTGGCCAAAAAATGAGGAAGGAAATAGAAATGTAATAAAAGCATAGCCATTTTGAAGAAATAAAGGCGTAAAAAAAAATAGTGTGTATTCATTCGATACTACATATCGCTTCTTCCATCAACGAATAAGAAGCTTTTAAAAAAAATACCAAACAAAGAAATAAAATTATAAATAAAAATATATCAAAAAAACATGCACTCATCGGCTGCCAGAAAGAAAATGGACTCCATGCTGCAAAAATAAAAAATAGTTACAACGTACTCTATAATACAACAAAGATTTGATCACAAGAAAAGTAAAACGTCCATGCCCTGCTCCAATTTCTAGTATGTGCACTGGATATTGATGGTCCACATTTGGATTCTGAAGAATTCAAGAAAATTCGCTACGGAGTAGGAAAACACAAAGTTTTGTTCCGTATTAGGAAAAATTTACCCTTTTTAAAGAGGTGAGCAAGAGTATATACACACAGAATAATAAGAAAAACAGATATTTAGAGGCATGCTGTAAATTTCTTTGCATCTACAAAAAAAATTTAAACAAAAGTATGCTTGTTTGGAAAAAATAAGATACAGTAGAGCAGGCTCTTCTTTTAAATTTAAACAAAGTATGAAATTCAATATGAAGAATTACGTACCATGTAATGATCCATTAAAAAATTAAAAATTATTTTAGCATATTGCTGTGCCAATCTGAATGCATAGAGATCACAGACTATCAGCTATGCAAAAAACAAATAAAAATACACCAACATTCTAAGCATACACACACAAAAAGTTGTAAATAGAGCATTGTATCAAGTTAGAAATAATAAACACATTCATTAAATTCAACGCTTTCGCATTAAAAGTAAAAAACTACTTTTAATAGAAATACCTAGACATGCAAATATCTCGTTTTTTAGCATTAAAATTTGTAAATGCATCGCTTTAATTCCTCACGTTTATGAAAGAGAAGCTCACCGG
Organism: Cardiosporidium cionae; assembly: GCA_015476325.1. Lineage (NCBI taxonomy): Eukaryota > Apicomplexa > Aconoidasida > Nephromycida > Cardiosporidium > Cardiosporidium cionae. The sequence goes on from JADAQX010000724.1 coordinate 1,489, forward strand.
GTATTACTTGTTACAAACGATGGAACATAATTGTGTGACCAAGCTTCTATAGCCATCTAAGCAAAAGTTTAAACATATCATAGAGCCATGAGCAATGGATACTATTGGATTAGAGATATATACGGCTGTAGTATTAGGTAAAAGTTACTTTTAAAAAATGCTCACACTGCAATTTCCTAACAAAAAGCGAAAAGTTTCAAGCGCAAATAGGCAATATGATAAGCTTACTTTATTCCTTACTGTCGTAACTAGAAAGTGCTATAAAATATTAATGCCAAATATAGATCGAACGCTCTCATATTTTCATATAAAAAGAGAAAAAAATTTTCGCAAAAGAAATTCACAAACTTTAAGCAATGCTTACTGCACAAATCGAACCTATAAAATGCAAAGATTAGAGGCAAGCATCATGTTTTTATGTGCATCCCTAAGCCTCTTGAATGGCATAAAATTCAATCGCTAGCAATGTAGCAAAAACTCCACTGAAAAATGTCTAAATTGCTTATCAACATTTACTCTCAAAAAATGGAACAAAATGACAAACCTCTGAGTAATAACTTTTCAGCATGGACCATAGCACAGATTCACAAAGCCGCTGGTTTTTTTCAATGCAAAATTTTCCCGAAGGATTTCGCTCTATTGGAGCCTCACCACCAACGGTGGACAACCCTGTTAATGGTTTAGCCATACTTTCCACCGAAAGTGCAGGACAGAATAAACGCGTAAGAGACAAGGGGAACAGGTCAGTAAACAATTATTATCCTAGGTAAGGTAAATAGGACCGGGTAAACAGATTACCTTTCTATTATAAAAAAAATTCTGTTACTTATATCGTGTAGTGGTCTTCGAATCTGTGATTTTTGTTTTACATTCATCCATCCTTTGTGATGAGGATATCAGTACAAAAAAATTAAAGGGAAGAGGGCTTGCAGCGATTAAAACTTGCACGGTAACTCTAAGACAAAGACTAAATCAACTATTAGAGAGGGAAAGGAAAAACAATTCACCACTAAACCTAAACCTAATTACCTAAAAAGCGCAATTGTTACAGTTTACCCTGCAATAAATAAGCAATCAGAAATTTTCCTTCGTTTCATCACTTTGAGGTTCTGTGAAATACTCAAAAGTTACTCCGCTTTGAAAGGGATCGAGGTGCGCCAGCGCCATCAAGCTGTTCGGGTTGACAGTTCTGTTGTGGGAAAGTTGTAGGTAGAGCTGTGGCGCGTCGCACATGTCTAACCTGAACCTTTTATGCTTACGACGGAGACATAATTTGAATATGATTCCGTGGAAATACTCAAAATGTAAATTTTTCATTCGTTCAAAAATATGATTTGGAATTTTATTATTCAACAATGAGAAAGAACGTCCTGGAGAAGCAATGTAATCAGTTGGATATTGGATAGCTGTGAACTTTCTTTCTTGTGTTATTTTCTTAATGCTAATGCTAAGTCAAATGCGCGCTTTCTATTTTAACGCAAAACATGCCACTTAATGTTTTATTTCAATATGCTAAATAAAAAAATTTTCTTATATGTAATTGCGGATCATTAAGCACGCATAATTTGTGAGAACACTTGATGTGAGAGTCAAGACGAATTGTAGCTTAAAGGGCTGCCCATGGGTATCCAAATTTTGCAAATTATTTTTACATTTGCCGATTTGGTAAACTAGCGTAAACACTAGTCATGAAGGATCCTGCAGCATTATTGGAATGAATATTACTTTGCTGCATCGTTGTAACTGTTCACCTAACATGTCGCTTGTAAACTGTAGCATTGTTGGTTCAACTTGCACCGATGAGTGATTAAGTATTAAACAAATAAAAAAGGGTAGCAATTCTCCTATCTCAGTTTGAAGCTTTCATAAAGAAATATTTTTACATACTATTTTACAAATGATTTGGATTACATGAGCTTGTTAAAGTAATTTGTCAATACGATTTCATTTGAATGTACTTATTTTTTCAGCACTATCTTTGTATTTGATAAGTTCGGATAAAGATACCTCAAGAAACAACTAAAATAGCGATTGTAGACCTATTTTAGTATGGATGCGTTCATGTGAGTTACTTCGTATGAACAAAATGCGGTTTGAATACACAGAGAAAGCAAACACTTAACGTTTGTAGAATGAGCAATACTACAAAAAATATTTGAATTAATCTTCCTAACAATAACTACTGACATACAATGAAATATGCGTTAAGCAATTTTGCGCAAACTTTTTATTCCTCTCGTACAATTGAATTTATGAAAATGTCAAAATATTTCGTACCAAACTCATAGCGGCAGAAGCATAAAATAAAAATGGCTAGGTATTGCATTATTTCATCATTAACTGCATGCTATAATCAAAACAACTTCTAAGATGCGACATGTATAAATTTATCGATGGTACGGCACTATTGTATGACTCAGTTATTTTTTGCGGGGTTACTGGTTAAATTGGAAAGCAATTTAATGAATATAGCTAAATTAAAATGGATATAAAATAGAAAAATCTTTAAAAAATAAATATAAGGTTAAAAAGCATTTGGAATTTAACTATCATTGAGCTTTTGCTCACAAAACTAAAATGACTTTGTAAAAGATACTTATTCTTTCTCAATGCCAGAATACTTCTTTGTAAGTAATATCGCTACACATCACTAAATTTTCATTCACCATCCCAATTTCTTTTGACATAAGCATGTGCTGGTTCATCTTTATAATGGTTATTAAAAATAGATTTATGGTGATGAGTAAAATGCTTAAATGTTAAATAATATATTGTAGATTGAACTGCCCAGATAATTTCAGGCACAAATGCTGCAATAGGGAGAGCAATTGTTGCGATAAAAATCACGGACAGCAACTGTCAACTAAAGTTAATGACAACGAACGATCATGAAGATACACAATTTGTTTCTTTCATCTAGGATGATTATTATTATTCTTGCCGCTTTTATTATTAGCGTTGATACTATTATTGTTGCTATTTCGATTTGATGATTTCTACATTGATCTATTTGTTTTTTCTTACGATTAGATATTTAAATGCAAATTTTTCTTTTACTTTTTCCTTTTCGATGCCGTCGTGAGAAACTTTTTGTTTTCTTCTGTTTAGTGATTTGCGGTAGGCGTTCACAAGAAGGAGCGTTGGTGGAGCTCATTATAAATTTTAAAGTTCAATTTACCGTCTCATCGATTAATTCCAGCGTTAACATTCTTTAAATTAACTTAGGCTTGCTAGTTTGAAGTTTGCTTTCAAGCAATAGGGATTCTGGATGCCTCAACTTCCAGTCATAACATAAATCGTTAGAAGTAAATGCAAAGTCAGCAGATGAGGAACGCAAAGCTAATCGTTTGTGCTTTATTATAATATCTTTAAAAGCTTTTGCTTGTATGACTACTTTTTTGCAAACATATACTTAGCACCATACTAAACTAGAAGTAGTTTAATAGGACAACACGTTCCAGACATTTTTATATGGCTGCTTCAATACAAGATGCAATTATCATTTGCACACCTGAAAAATGTGACGCAGCTGTATTGATGTGTGGTTAGGACATGTTTTGCGGTAAGCTAACCAAAAGAGTTTTAATGTAGTGATTCACGTTACTTTTATGCTGTTATTGTGCTTCAATATCGACATTCCAACAAGTGTAGGCAACGTGCAATAAACCCTGAATATTTTTTTGAACAACATTTTTCTACCAAACTTTTCGATAAATGTTAACCTACTGTTGTGTTAATGATGCCTTATTTTTATTTTTTCCACATTATTATAAAGAAGTCAAAACATGAAGGATGGCTGGTTTATTTTTGAATCCTCAAATAGCTTGGACAGAATGAAAGCAGAACAATTTATAATCTTGATTTGACAAAATTATAAATAAGTAAAAGTTTGGAATTCCAGGCTTGAAATTGTATTATTCAATGTTTCTGATTATATAACTAGGTTCATTTACATCCATAACGAAAATGTAAAGAAAATAACAGCAGACTTGTAATTCACACAAAATGTTTCCTTGCACGCTGCTCGACTGTTGCTACTGGTACCTTTGACTAACTCTATACTTTTGTAAGCTCTTACAACGAATGATTTATACAGTGGTTCCTTTGCAAAGAGCATACATATGAAAAGGAAAAAAGTGTTTTACCATATACTTTTTTATTTTGGACTTTCTGCAATACAGTATCACATTCAGAAACGAAGATGAAGGAAGCAAAGTCATCTCTCAAGTGCTGCAGATGGGAATAGCGTTGCGGTATTTTCTTATTCCCTCCGTGGGAAGATATTGTCGTGATATCAAAAGTGATATTCCCTTCATTTCTGTTTTTCTGAAGGGAATCTCCAAGCCATGGTCTCACAGTGTGTCCCGACATTGCCTGACGTCTGCTGCTGATAATCGTTCCTCTCCATCATCTCTTCAGTCTGATTTCAGGCACGAATTTGCCATGAATAGACCTGAGCGTCGAGTAGCTACGACATCATTGCCTTTTTTTGTGGATATATGCGATAAACAGCGTTCAGAGTTTCCCCATACTAAGCAAAAATGTGTCGTTTCGCTCGCCTTTGTTCCGTAAGTTATGTTGAATTAGCAGCGTCAACTAGAAACTATTGATGTTAAAATAAATGCTAATCAGTAGGTGATTGCTTTATCATGATTAAGTAATTTGCAATATACATTAGATTGGCACATCTTATGTGAATCAACTTAATTCAATTCCATACAGAGGACGTTTGTTTTAATTAGGCTTCTCTTTGAAATTGCTATTCCCTTCGCTTCATTAATTAAAGGGGCAGAGCGGTTTTGGTTTTAATTTTCTCGCACTATTTGTTTTTAGCACGGGTAGAAATTAACTGTGGTTTAGCTAAGTTCTACCAATGCAAAATTTTACATCTTTGTTGGCTTTTATAACCGAAATGAGTTTGTCCATGGTTAATGAGTTTATGTATGAAAAGGATATAATAAAGTGTTAAAGTTTTGTAAATGGCCTTAACAGATGGAGCACTTCTCATGAAAAGATACTGGAAAATTTAAAGAGGTTAAGCAAAAAGCTAAAGTTAAGGCAGCTACCTGTCTCATTTGTTCGCTTTGATATTGAAGAGAATCCCATATTAACAAAGCAGTTGTCAATAAGAACAGCACCGACGTTGCAACTATGGTGTGATGGAAAGCTGTTTGATGGTACATTCTATGCCTTTAATTGTTCTTACTCTTGCATCATCGATAAAAACAGAGGTTTTTGTTTTGCATTAAAAAAAGAGACAAAACTATGTAAGTTACTCAAATATTGCTGTTTTGATTCTCTTTGGAGTAATAATGCAGACAAAATACATTTATATACCTCTTTTAAAATGATTTGTGCTGGGAAAAAAATTGCGTGCACGGATGGGTAGAGTAAGTAAATTCTCCAAATATACGTAAATATTTTTAGCCTATTACATTTTTTTTGCTCAAGAAATGTCAATAAAGATCTTTTAGTAATATTTTGGAACGCTTTTTTCTACAACCTCATTACTTTCCTCAATGAATATCTGAAACATCTGCTTTCAACTTGGTGGAAACGTTTTTTTTGCTGTATATGCGCTTATGCATACACGCAGAATTGGTGGGAAAATTTGATGAAACGAGTTTGGAGTGTTTTCTTAGTCAATTTTTTCGCAAAAATTCACCTGATGTGGATTCAGCTGCAACTTTAAAGTAAGGAATCTACTTAAATTCCCACGTGTTGCATTTGAAATTCAACATGTCAAATACTGTTTTTGCAATCCATGCATCGTCGTGTGATGGGTTTTATTGTATAGATAATTTAAATAGTACTTCATCTTACTTTTGAAATGTATTTTTATCTTGCTTTTATATCTTCAGCTACTTGCTCGAGTGTGATGAAAAGGCTCAACATGCAGATTTAAGTGAACTGAAGAAACATTTACACTATGTAAGCGGTTCCATTTCATCATATCCTTTGTACCGTGTCCTTCTTGTTTGACAGAAGAGATGCTATTTTGTTTACTTTCTACTATAAATGCATCCGATATAGCATAAAATGTAGTTTAATTTTTTAATTTCTTTGGAGCTTAAAATTTATCACAGTATAAAATTGAAAAGTAATCTCCTTAATGAAAGGCTTTGAAATCTTTTTGCGGACGCAAAGCGAGTTGAGTGGACATCAACATTCTGTGATTTTTATTGTATGTGTTTTTTGTTTTTCTATTTTATTTGAAAATTTGCATGTGTAGTATTGTTCAAAACTTTTTTACCCATAGTTCTACCAAATTCTATTTTGGGGATTACATTCTCTTACTTTTTCGTTGTTATTACTTAACGTTGTATCTTTGTGTGTAACCTGTGAAAAATCTGTTGGTTTTTGTATCGTGGCGAACGATGGACTCTTCGTGCTCGAATATAGATTACTGCACGTTTTCTTCGCTGTTTTTCAACATATTTTGGGTTAGAGATAGATTTGAGACTGATTAGAAAATTATTTCTGAACAAATTTTTTGCAAATTTAAACGTTTCGATTTTTCATATTTTATTACGTATTAGGGATGTGTTGCAATGAGTTTGTATTTTTCATCAGTTCTTTCAATATGCATTTCTCATGCTGGGCCTTATTAGAGCTTTTGGATATTAAAATAACATTTATTATACCTGTAATTTAAGACGTTTGTTCTATTTTACTTTTTAGCATCACCCAAATCAAAGTTCTAGAACCATTCCATTAATCAGTGGGAAACTCCTCTATTATCATTGTAAGAAGTTGCGTTGCAAAAATTTGAGCATCTCTTTCTATTTGTTCATTTTGATAGTAGACTAACACTAAAAGTGTGTTAGTTTAGGCCATACTTTTTTATAAATTTTTTGCTTTTGTCTGTATTCTTTTATTAAGGTCTGCAAAGTTTCCTCCTTTTTTTTCAATTAATTTTATTAAGAGATTGTCCCCTCTTTTCGTTTTGATCTGCTTTCAGTGTATATACAATGGAAGAAACCCTACAGAGAGAGTGTTGAGGTACTGTATTCAGAGTAGTTTCTATTTAATTGGAATCCTTCATTGCATACTATAATGTTTTTATCTCAAATTAGGATTTGCTTAGTACTATTTTGACAAATCACATTGATTTATTGGATAGCGACCTCTCTTTTAATAAATTGGCATCGGCAGTTACTATCTCTCTTTTCGATGTACTCGAAATGGGAATTAATGTACGTATAGATGGATTTGAAATATTTGTTTAAAACCACGCTTTTGTGCGTGGGTAGAGAGGCTACTAGACTGTGGGAATTTTTTGCATTTTTGCTTGCATTCTTGCTAGTGTGATGTTTCTGTAAAAGAAAATTATTTTTGCAAGAAGAATGATCTTTTTGTGCTCACTTCATAACGTTTTTCAGAGTAGAATTGTTCAGGTGCTACGCAGTTTTTTCATTTTTTTATAGAGATGCTTTTTGTGGTCAAATATGCCTACAAAAAATGCAAAGAATAGCAAAATCTTCATTTAAATTAACGTTTTGAGAGAGTAATTCTTAAGAAGAGCAAGTTTCCTGTTGAATGACAAACTTTTTATTGTTTCTTCTCATTGAAGATACCAACATTTTAAGGGCTGTGAATACAGTTGAGAATACTCCTAGTGGTAATTTATGGATTTTTTATTTTTATTTTTAAATGTTGCAGGATATTTTTGGCAGATTAAATCAATTGTATATCCTTCAAGAGAAAGACTTAAGCTATAAAATGAACGCAAAAATAGATGGCGTATTCAACATTTTATCAGGAAAAGAGCCACAGAAAGCCATAGATTCACTTCTTTTCATCCCTTTGAGTGCGCACACAGACTCAGAAGCTACACAGAACTTGGATATGGCAGTGATTTCAAAGAGTGCTGCTATTATCAGTTCGATTTTGTCGGCGACGAAGGTTACGACCACAAGCACCAGTAAACGTATAGCCTCCAAGAATACTCTGGTAGATGGATTACGACGAATTCATAGGATTGCAGCTGCCCGATTGTTTAGGTGTGTGGAATGAGACAGTAGGAATGTTATTTTTTGAACTAAAAGGTAATTGAGAAAGAGAAATTCTGGAATGCTGTGAACGGTATTGATAATGTTTTCATTAAGAAATTGAGCGCGGAAGAGTGTGTTTAGGTGTGTCTGGATTTGCCTTAATGGGGTGTAAAAACATATAGTATGTCTGAATCCATTGGCCATTAATTCACGTATGTAAAATTCTGAAAAAAGTTATTGCGTAAGCATCCGTATGAAGGTGATACACCCTATGGGAGATATACAACGACTTTGAAGATTCTACGGAGAGTGTGTTGTTATTTGGAGAAATTTTTTTGCGTTTCTAATTGTGCTGACACACATGCTTTTTAGATTTTCTGTAGGCTTTACAAAAGAAAAATTCATTGCAACAAACGTTTTATAATGCACATCCATCTGTTTTTTATGTCTTGTAAAGTTGCCTTTTCTACATGCGAAACAGGCTGGAGCGATATTCTGAGGCAATCTCGCATGCTTTACATTCTTACGCATTAGATATTGAAAAGGGGACTCAGGTTTCCCACATTAGTAATGAACGAAGCTATCACGCCTCTCGAGCCTTATTAGAATTGATTTTTAACGCATTAGGTAAACGTTTAATATATACCAACCAGATTTGTATACGTTTTATGTAGATTCGTAGTCTCTCATCTCATCCCTGCACATAGGGATAATAACTTTATTGTAGAGTTATTTTTCAATGTAAAGGCACGTTCACGTATCTCGTTACATTCTATAAAGTGTTGAGCAAACGTTTCTCTTTAGGAATTCCAGTTTTATGCAAAACTGTGGAAATGCAGAATCACACTATTTTTACTTTGGATTTTTTTGTGTAATAGGGCATAATCATCCTGCTGTTGCAGTAGGACGCGCTGAGCTGGAAGCGCTGGTAAGCGCCGTTAAGTGCATTAGAGGAGTTAATAAATTTTCTATGTAGCCTTAAGCATTTCTTATAATTTGTTTTTTTGTTATATTTTAAGAACAAAGGATATTAGCAGAAGAATTTTTTTGCAGTAGTGTAATCGGTTTGATTAATTAGCATATAGGTGAAACCCGTATCGTATACAGTGATTGAACTGTATATAATCCTACCAAACCAGACGTTCTATTTCCTGCTGTTGTTACTATTTCATTTTGTAAAATATTGTACTAGGCTCTTAAAATATGTTTTTTACTGTATGGAATAGAAATACATACATGTGCATTTTGCTGAACCTCTAGTAGCAATCTGATGTAATAAATTTTATTTCCATAATTTTCATCTCCTTTTAACTAAGTATTTAGTTATAATTCCTAATATGAATATGTTACCAAGCGATGTTTTAAGTGGCAACTGCTTACTGATAACTTTTTCAGACGACTGATGAAAATTTCATTCCATTGAAAATACCCTTTGCAAAGACATTTAGGGGAGGTCGACCTAGAATGGTAAGCATACTACAATTCAATCATTTTAGCTTTCTTAAGTATGGAAAAGAAAGTCAAACCACTTTCGCGTCCTAAAGAGCTGGTAACACCGTATCCCATCCAAAAAAATTTCTAGGAATACGAAATTTGTTTGTGTTTTTTTTTGCATCCAATGGATTTCATGAACAAGTTTTTGTATTTTCTCTGTTTTTTTTGTGGCTTTGTTAGTTTTTTTTGTTAGGATTTTATTGCATGATTCAAATTTCATAATATTTAAAGAAATGGAAATACAGGGAAGACCGCAGTAGAGATGTACTCCAATGAACGTAATAACGATTGTAAACGCGTTTAATGCGTTTAGCCATTACCACAGGGTTGTGACAAGTTTATTTTTCTATTTGTATTCAATTTCCGTGACATTTTTTTCTATACATTTTCAACGTTATGTTCCTCAATTTTCTTATAGCTTCGCGGTACCTCTGGTAAATGGCAATGGCTGGGACCGCAATGGAAACCAAAATGGGCTCCAAAATGGGGGAAGTGGGATGGGCCCGAGGAGTGGGCTTGTAAATTCTAGTTTCTTTTTTTGTTTCACAGTTATGTCATCACCAGTGATTGAGTTTGATACTATTCTGGTAAATCATCTATTCTATCTTCTTTTACATGGAAAATGAAAAAGATGCTCAAGGACTGCTTAAACGTGGAATGGGTTGAAGTTTAAGCAATTTTTGCTTTTCAACGTACGTTTCTGGCACACACTTGCAGTTTTTGCAAATTTTGCTGTCTGTTATACCTTATTTCCTAATTGAAGAAATTTCTTTGCGTCAAACATTCAGTTTGATTTAAAAGGTTTTTGCTTCTTTTGTATTTAAGCTGTTTGTCGCTTATTGCTTTAGCGCAGGACAATTTCATTTATCAAATATAATATTGAAATTGACTGATTTGCTTTTAGTCGGATATGCTCCGTTAAGAAGGGTTATGAAATATATTTGTTTCCAGTCCTTGGTATATCCTCTTTTATATGCGATTTTCAATTTTTGTGTGAAAAAAGCGATTCCTTTCGAATCAAAATCCTGCTTTTATCATAAAGATGGATGGTTTTAGCGTATTTGCCCTGCACTGCTTATATCATGATGCTGTTTTTATTCGCTGCGATAACTTATAATCACTAGTATCTCTGCAGGAGTTAATCTTTAATCTGTAGGTAATAAATGAACATGGCGGAATGAATTACGCGCTCCGTCGTCGGCGTTATTTTGTATTTGCGGAACTGAGGATTGGTTTGCTTTCGCTTAAAATATACCACAAACATATTTGATGGTCCACGTAAAAATAAAGGTATTCAATATGTTTCTAATATGATAAAAAGTTAAGATGAAAATAAATATTGACATTGTTAGAAACAAGAATGTTTCAAATGCTATTTGTCATTTTTTTCGTTTGCGTGAATTAAGTTCCGCATCTTTTTATTGCGATTTTGTCTTTTTAAATTAAATTGAGCGGCAGAAATTCGCTAAATGACCAAATCGCGGAAAATAGTATTTGTAGAATTCAAAGATTTTTCCATCTTTTTAAGTTACAGCATTTCCGAATAATTTGTTTTCAAAAAGTATTTATTTATGTACTAAGAGTTTGTTATACAAATATATTCTTACAAAATGAATAAAAAAGCTCCGTTTTTGAAAAAATGGAAACTGAAAAACTCTCTTCCGCGGTCAAGATATTCTTAGATGGCTATCAGAAGAAAAAACAGTGCTTTCACAAGTTTCACATTGTGCCTTTTTTAAGAAATTAAGTAACACAAAATTCCATTATTTTCCATTGTCTCTAATACTGGCAATGAAACTTAAAAACCTGTTACAAGGCACTTTCTAAAACCAAAAAATATGCTGCTGTAATTAAATTACGTAAAAAGTACTGGAGGCTACGTATTTCATTATAAAGTACCAATTTCTTTTATTCCATTGACATGTGCATTTGAATCTAGAAGTCCCTCATGGCTAATGCAAGTCAGAGTTGGTTCTCGAGTATCGTCGTATTCATTGGGGATACCATGTATTTCCTCAGTTGGAGATGTAGTAGTTGTCCCAATAAATGCTGTTTTTACTACATTTAATTGGTTTTGATTTTGCCGCAACTCTTGTTTCAAGCATTCAATCGTATTATTTTTAGTTTTTATTGCTCTACGACAATCGTCTTCTGATAGCATGGCATTCAAAGCTAACTCTCGATTCCTTGAAATCTCTTTCAAATAACATGTCTGTCGATTTAGCTCATTTTCTCGCAAGTGGCTTTCCAGATTGTGTATATAATTTCCTCTACGCATTGCCTTGCTTAATAAAATATCCATTTCCCCCTTCATGTCTTTTAGATTATTTGTCAATTCTGTTATTCGCCGCTCCAGTTGTGATATTATAGCTTTATTCCGGACTGATTCTTCTTGCAGAAAAATAATAGTGTTATTTCTCTTTGAGAGCTCTTTTTTTTGATAATCGTATTGCTCAGCCAGAATGGTTAAATTACAATTTAACTGATGCCGCTGTTCAGTTTCATCATGTAGAAGGTTAGAAAATTTTTCTTTTTCTTTGGCTATTTCTTCACGTGAGAAATGCAGTCGAGACTCAATTGCTACAAGCTTCTTGTCCCGATCTACTAAGGATTCTAAGTGTTTGGCAGTTTCTTGCCTACTTTTCAAAAGTTGCGATTGCTTTTCCTTTAGTTCGTGCTGAGCGCGCTTATATTGCTCTCTGAGTGTTAAGTTTGTTGCTTCTAAGTTTTGTATCTTGTTTCGTAATTCCTCTGAGGATTTGATCATTGCAATCGCTTGAAGACTATATTGTAGTGCTGTGGCTTCTCTCATATTTGGATCCACTTCATTGAGAAAACCCAGCTGCTTATCTTTCTGCACTAATAGCTCCTTTAACTGAGTCTGCTCAGCCCTCAAATCTTCAACTTGCCTCTTCATATCTCTTTCTACATGCGTATTCCACTTTGTATTTGATGGATGCAGACAAGTGTCATATTCTTCTCTGAAGGTATAATGTATGAACGGTATTGTTATTGTTTGAAATTACAGCAAATGTAGAGAAAAAATGTTTAGCATCGAAATTTGAAGTTGACAACTTGGACAGACTGGCCAGAATTCATGAAATGTATCAAAAAATAAAAATTAGTCGATACTACCATGGCTTTTGTTTTAATGAAAGCAATCAAATAATCTGGAAAGAATCCGCTATTATCCCCTGAATAAACATTCATCGGGTGCGATAACCGCATGTTCTAAGGCAAGGTGTAAATTTTACTCACAATTTTGTGTCAAAACTTGTTTTGGCATAACTTTCGATATTCTTTTCCATTTTGGGGATGCATTCTTTTGGTATCGCACCTTGGCTTTTGTTATTTTCATTGTTTCTTCGCAAAAGCCCCGCCTCCTACGTTTATATTTCAAAAAGCTTGTGCAATTGATAAGCAATTTCTTAAATGCAAAATAGCAAAGGCTAAAATACTCGCGCAAGTGTTTGCACTATACTTAAATCTCTGTTTTATTATTAAAGTTTTAGTTAAAACTATGGTTCCGGAATATCTCCTACTTTCTCTACCCTCCCTTTTGTGTGTAACGTACTTCACTCCTTAATTTAACAGTTGAGAGTGGACTTTGAGTTTGCTTTACTGACGGACTGCCATCAAGGCGGTGCTGAAGTAGCGGCAAAATTTCTTTTCTTTTTGTGTCTTCGTAAATTTTTGATTTTGGCGGTTGATTCTTTTTTCTTTGTTCGGGTGAATCATTCACAGAAAAACGCTCCTCTGGTAATGTAAGTAAATCATATTGCTTTTCTTCGCCTAAAAATTCAAAAATAGAAAAACGAACAAAAACAGTATAAACGGTCAAATGTTTGCTCTCCAGCTTGAAAAAATGTGCACTTTGCACTTAAATAGCTTGTAAGAAATATTCGTATTTTCACTCATTTTTGGCTCTAAACAAGTTTAAACATGAAGTGTTTTGTCTTGGCTGCGCTGTGACCTTTATTATTTTGTTTTGAAGTGGGCATATTAGGACTAGAAATTCCTTCTGTTCTTTGAAGCGTTGTAACTAACTGATAGGGTAACCGTTCGGTCACGTGATCTTCTGAAAATTCTTTGGAACGGCACTGAGCTGCGAAAACTTTATAATTTTTTTTTGGAATAATAGAATTTCTACAAGTAGCAGAGTAGCATGTCGCAATTATGCTGCAGACAGTCCTGATGCAATACTTTAGGATAGTACAAGCAGCAGTACAAGCTGCTTTATCGTCCACGCAATGATTTTCAGAAAATAATTGCAGAGAGTTTTGATTTTGCGGAAAATATGCAGAAGATAAATCTGCAGATGCTTCATTCAAAAAAGCGTTATTCTTTCGTGAAATAATTCTATTCGTAACAATATTCGGGATGTGTGCTGAAGTTTGAGTGGGATTAATTTGTTGTAAGCTTTTGTAGTCCCCAACTTGAACTGGACCGGAAATTTTTATATATTCTGCCAGACAACATGAATGGCCATTCAATGGCTACAGGTCATGCAACCTGAAAACTTGTACCAATAATATACTTTTTTCATTCTCTGCGCATAATCCCTGACTTTTTACCAGGAGAGGTATTTTGCTTACCTTGACCAGAGAGTTTTTGGCACTCTTCATTCTTCACTGGTGGATGTAACAAGGGAATTAAAACTATGCCGTTACGCTTATCAAAACAACATGTTGGCGAAGCACTTTGGAAATCAATTGGGGTAGTGCCGTTTGGTATCTGACGAACTAACAAACTTTGCGACGTATCACACGCATTCCCACCGAAGTTGTTGAAAATATTGGGTGAAGGGGTTTCAATACTTTTGTTAAAAACTGGAGTTTCACCCAAAGAAGGTACTTGAAGTGAAATGTTAGAATAGGCCATAGCATTTTGTGAAAACAGCGATGAATTGTTTTAATTGGAAAGAAAAAATTTTTTTTTTCGTGTACATAGTATACACTTCCATTTCAGTATATATTGAGAATTTGGTGGACCGTAGAATGTACTTTCTTCAAAGCGGTTTATTTTGTGAAGACTAAAAGCATTGAATAGACAGCGTTCTTGGAAAGTATTCAGTTACTGCTACTCTAAAAATGCTTATCAGGCATTGAAATCAAATTATTCGAATTGGTAAATTGCTTCCAAATTCTATTCAATTCATTGAGCTCATTCAACCCCTTCTCTTCCCGCTATTTGTGAATTTTTCCCACAAAACATAGTACCAGCTCTTTTTAAGTAAGCAAGAAAGCGGAAATTTTTGAATATGCATGTCGGATAGCCCAATCAAACTGGAAAATTACACGGAAAAGGGATTGGCAACTTTCTAGGCGCCTAATTGGACGGTGCAGAGTATAGTGGCGCGCGCGATGAGTTGTCAGAGCGGACATGGCATTGAGCGGGAAGCATATGCTTCCGCTCGGCGAAGCTGCCCTTCCAGCCCAAATCGATTTAGTGCCTAAAAAATGGCTGCCATTAAAATAAATTCATGAAGTTATACATTGAGAAAGACTTGTAAGTGTACCCACCAAAATAACGTCACCCAATTGTGAGTACATAGAAGTAAATAAACCTCAACATCAGTTGAAAGCTTTGATCAATTCTACATTTACATGCCAATAGTTTGGATGGTTGTTCGTATGAAATGTATAGGCGGGAAAGAATTGGTTTAGCGACTACAACGCATATTGGATCATTCAAAATTGTAGCATGTAAAATGTTGAAAAGCAAAGTGTAAAATTTTTGTGCATTACACAATCATATGGTGAAAGACAACTCTCGGTATATAGAATAAATTGCGGGATTAAAAGTATATACATTTTTGACAGTATCGTCCTCGAGAAATGCTATAGTATCAGAAAAAATTCATTCTTAACAGAGTGGCGTTTCCTGTAATGCTATTTACGCTTCATCCTGCCCTATTTCATGTTAAAATAACTATTTGTGATTAAAACAAGCCTTGGGTCAGAAAAATGCATGATGCTTTGCTCTGTTTCTAGAAAGTGGAAAAAACCAGAGAAGATACAAAAATATTGAAAGTTATCCAAAAAATGGTACTTTCCACGTCTGTAACAACACAAAAACTATAGAGCAGAAATTGGTATCCCGTAGCAGTATTCCCGGAATCTTCGCCATTTTTCGAAAATATGATTCCTTTTTACGAAAGATGCTCTAGCGGCAATATTTTGCGGCATTACTTCGCTTAGAATCTATCCTAATGAACAATAATTAATGCTTACAAGCAGCGACGACTTTTGTAAATCAGAACAAAATATTAAATATATTCGACAGCAAATGTTCTAGATTTGTCTTGTACATCGTCACATGCACTATGACCAATTCACTAACTATATCGTTCTTAACGATTGGTTCAACTACCCATACATAAAAAGAAGTTCATATAACTTCCTCCAATGTAGTAAAACTTCTCGCTAGTGAAATTGAGACGGCATTTACTAAAATTAAGGAAGATAAACCTCAAGATGATGAAACCCTATCGAGTTCAGGTTATCACTACTAGAAAGACTTACAAATATTCTGCACTTACTCCATAGAGAGGGACAAGCAGCTATAAACATACCATAATATCTTAATTCGTTCGAAAAATATGCAATATTTATAACTCCCTGTCTACTCGTAACTTCAAATTTTGAAGGTGTTTAATAGAAGAAAAATGGACAAACCGAGGCGAATAAATTTAAGAAATAGCTATCTACAATACAGTAACATATCCAACAAGGGGTGTGGAATAAATCTAAAAGAATTCAGTAGGGTGTTACAACCGAAAGTGAAAAAAAATTTAACGGGTTTCCTCACATTATTGTTCAAGGGACTGGTATCGTAATACACAATGGTTTCAGCAATAAGCGAAAATGGTTTTGCAATCCAAACGATTTGCGTGGTGCGTCAAAAGACTTTTTCAAGAGGTAGATTATTGTCGACTAAAACAAAGCCACACAAACTAGCAAAAAAATTACTATCATCTGTTTTTTTATATGCGCAATAAATACGCCCTTGCCCGCCAACTCAGCATTCGGGAAACATGAGTAGACTAGAAAACTGAGTTTGCTATAATTCTTTCAAAACAAAAAATTACATCAGTTACAAAGAGCCATCAATAAAACCGTCCAAAGCACAAGGAAGCAATAACTACACGCGCCAATTACGCGCAAAATCTACTCTCTAGGAGCATCTGCAACCGAACTAGTCTCATTGCTACTATTACCAGGACTGTCAGGAAGTGTCATTTCAGTCAAACTAGAACCTGAGGAAGAAGATAGATTTGATAACGATATGCTAGATAACTCATCTTGAGAACCTACATCAACTTTCCGAGATATAGGCATTCCAGTTTTTTTAGAATGATAGTCCATTTCATTTCTCTGCTGATACATGTCGGTGGTCGATCTTGACATAACCGTTGAATCAAACATTTCATCATTTAAACTTGTCTTTCTATTTGATGTTTCGATATTATTCATTCTGTGATCATTAATCTGATACCCCAGCACCCATGCATTCGAAGAATCGACAAAAGGCCTAAGATTGGATGGCTGTGATTGAGAATGATTATTTTCACTAGCTCGGGTTTGCGAATTTCCTTCGAAAGTAGCAGAAATATATTTATTCTCATTCGGTTCTATCGAAGAACTGGTTGTTTCTCGTGGATGATGTGCTAAGATGGAATCACTCAAAGAATTAAGTAGGCTACTATTCCCAAATCCTTGCTCATTCATCATGCTTTCCAACCTATTCTCTACTTTCTGCTTATGACAGAGTGCAGCCATTTTAGCCCGATCAGAGCCACGAGTTTCTACTTTGAAAGATTTGGTGAAGGTTTTCCCCCGACGAGTCCAGTAAACCTGCCACGTACCTTGCCCCCCCCCTTTACCCGGACAGAAACGAACACCAGGAACAAGTGAATCAGAAGGTCCTCTGGTTTTAGCAAGTCCAGCATGCTCTTTCTCCAATCTCAGCTCCTCTGCCATACGCTTTGCCTCCTCAAACCCAAAATTCTTTATTTGAAAACTTCTCACTATTACTTTATCCTCTAGTACATCCGACCATCTACATACCCATGCCTTTTCCCGTCTGCTGTAATGAACTCCTTTGACGTCAGACATTGGATGATCTGGATCGGATGTTCGCCTCCAAATTCGGGGAGGACCTTTATCGGTACAACACACGGCCTTTGCCATTGATCGAAGCATTTTCTCCTCAGCAGCACTGAGAGTATTGTTCGAACTCTGAGAGGAATCCATGCTCTGTTTTTTCTTTGAAATCGTTCGTTTTCTGCGATGATTTCGTCGTATAGAATCTAGCGGTGCACTATCTAGTTCTGACCCCATCGCTGTTACCTGAGGCGGAGTATCAAGTGTATAAGGATAAAAACCATCATCCGAATAAAATTGCTTAGTTTGCTGAGATATCATCGACGGACTGGGGGATATGTCCTCGCCAATGGCGTTTACCCCGTTCATATTTCCATCACTTTCAATGGGATGATACTGTCCCTTAGCAGGAGGACTGATTTCAGGCTTAAATTCGGCCACAATACCAGAACAATGCTTATATTTAACAGCACAAGGGTGGTCCTCCTCAAGAAGACGACGCAAGTAAGGATCTTCCTTTTTTCTCATTAACCGACGTCCACCATCCCAATCAAGAGGTTCCTCACCCTCTAATTCATCTACTTTTTGCCGATATAAAATAGCCAAATTCTTTGCACGTTCCCATCCATATTTACTCACATTGAAATATTTGTTGCGGCGAATTTGTTTACTTGGGATCCAAAATGTAACTCGCCAGCAGTGTCGAGAACGCTCATAGGCTACACCCTGAGAGCCGCCCTCGTAGTATCTATTAAGCAAATGATTCTCAGCCGCTTGCAGCGCGTTCAGAGCAACCTTTCGCGCGGCATCGTATCCTAAATCGGAGGCGGAAAAATATTTACGTTCAGTTACCGCCTCCTTTCCTGTAGGGATATCAACATACCATCTATTGTGTTCTGCATCAAAAAATGCATCTCGTGGCAATTGGTTTACAGACGTATCTTCAGTGTGTATAGTTTCCTGTACTTTCACTAAGCGTTGCTTTCGCCCTCTTTTCTTTCCATGAATGTTTTCATTACCGTTGTCTTCCGAACAAACGTCTCTCTTTGGAGATTTACCAGTCAAATCTTGTGAGAAACCATAAAAACCTTTATGAAGCGAACTTACAGCAGGAAAAGGAGATACAAATTGCGTAGACATTTTGCGGGGGCTAGAGAAAGCACTCGATCTCCCTGCAGTAAGAAGCTGCGAAAGAACTACCTTTTTTTCTTCCTCAGATTGAAGCATGCCTGTTAGATGTGGATAGAAAAATTCAGCGGAAGGATAATAATTTTTCAAAATTTCTTGATATTGAGGGCTCATGGGAAAAACTTCAAGAGAAATCAAACTACTTTTTCTAGGCCTTCCACGCGTGCGAGGAGCAGGTATCTGTAGTAAAGGATTATTTTCTTGAAGTTCTTGCTTTTGAGGAGGGCGGTGGCCCATAGAAGATGCATTTGCTGAGAGTAATTCCTCTCGCTGTCGAGCATTCGATAAAGCAAGCGTTATCTTTTGCTTCCGTACAGATTCTGCACGATGCCTGGCTTCTGCACTGCCATATTTTGAAATCGAGAAAGAACGTTGAAAACAACGGCCATTTATCTCCCAGCATGCAATCCAACACCCACTAGCAAAGTGAGAAAGAGTGTAGACAGTGGTATCCATGAATACACAGCCACGAATAGATGAATAGTTTTCTTCATTTGGATTATCCGATACAATAGGAAGAGAGTGAGAGACCTTAGTTTTTCCAGCGTCAAGGCGAGCATATTTTGGGAGGTTCAACCGAATACCTTGAGGGACGAAATTAGGATACCGTTTAGAGTTATGAGTCCATAAAGAATCACCTACGCCCATTAAATATAAACCATAGAAAAAGTTCGAAAATAACACATCGAAATGGTTTTATTCTTTGCATAAAAATCCTCTATTCAATGTATATTATTCTAATTCCTTCAGGAATACCTCCCTTCTGGTGGAAATGCTAAAAGAAAGGCTTAAAGGAGCAGAAATCGAAACTGGGAATGCGAAACATCTATTACCCCCATGACACATTCCTTTGATTGCAGAGGAACTCTGGAGAATACACCACACCCCCACTAAGTTTCCCATACAATTTATATAGCATGTTTCTAGTTATGCTTTTCATGTTCAATGAAACGTCTAGCTAATCAATTTTAATATGAATAACAGGCATACACATTCTGCCCCAAAACCCTATCTGGACCCTCCATTTCCTATACCTAAACATCCCTCCCCCAACATTTTCCTATGCTTGAATGCAAATTTTCGTTGGTACCACATAACTTATCCTCGTGAAACAAATAGGCACCCTGTATAAGTGCCACACAAACGTACCGATTTCCGCTATCCTGAGGCGTTGCTTTCGTAGAGGTTTACCAGTTGGATCCACACGATGAGAGAGAAATGCCTGGGAATTACCTCGACCTCTACCCCTCCGCCGAGTTAACCCCTTTGAACCCAGAGGATTACTCCGTACACCCGTTTGCCTTAAAGAAGGAATCTCTCCGTCATTTAACAAAGCAGTTTGATCAAGTCTCTCCATTCCTTGAAATGGTAAAGCAGCATCTTCCTCGAGAGAATGTATCGGGGACGAGCAAGTTTTGTCCCGCATACGTGGAAAACGCCCTTCAATTTCAGGGGGTATCCACAATTTTTGAACTGAACCGTGTGAAGTCTTGCCAGAGAGAAGAGCGGAGGTGCTAGTGGGGGGTTCCCGCAATGAATCTCTTACCATGGAAGAGGTAGCATCCACATTGGCGAAGGGCCAATCTGGAGAAGAGGACATGGCCCTCTGATCATCTTTTGAAGCTGCTAATTGCAAACTATTATCGTAGGTAGGGCCTTGGGAAGCAGCTTGCTCAGTTTTTAGTTTTAATGTCCTTTCTTGAAGAAACTCAACTGCTGAACCACGAACCGCTTCATCGGAGTAGTGCGTAGGCGGGAAACGTTTCGGATAACAATTTCCACGTTCAGTCCAGCCACCTTCCCAAAAGCCTGTTCCTCCCGAATTCAAAAACGCTATTCCCTCATCGCCTGTACTACCAGGTGAAGTTTTAGCCATGATTGGCTTGCAATAAGCAATTGTGTTTGTGAGATCTGATTTAAAAATATAAGGATTTGCACCCTCTCGAAAAGGCAAAGACTCCAGTCCATCCTTAAGAGAAGGTGTGCTCTTGGATTCCTCGGAAATACTAGAATCCATCGATGAACTCCGTTGAATAGAAGACTCCTCTTCATTCGAAATATCGCTATCACTGTCGCTGCTACTACTATTCGAGCCTACATTTGGGTTGACAACATTGCAGTGTTTCACAATATTGTCTGAACTCGTACTCCCACTGGGAGAGCTCATCCATTGCACCCAACGGTTACCTCTGGGTAGCTTCTGCGATTTATTAGGAGGAAGCAAAGATGAAGCTGACGAAGAGCTTGAAACGCTCCTACGTCGAAGTTTTGCTGACCTGTCATAAGTACCACCGTATGTTTCAGAAGCAAATTGTACCTTTATGTCATCTTCGTTACTCGCAGGAACATTTTGAGAGAGGCTACCTTGCCCAGGCACATGAGAGAAGGGAGAAACGATGGGAGAAATAGTATTTTTATGTAAAAAAGAGGCATTTCCTCGCTTTAAAGAAGACAATTCAACTACATCTACCAGCACTTCTTTGTCTAGATCAGGGAGGAACGGAGGGGGACGGTAAGGTGCTACATTTGAAATAGAAGCTTTGCTAGACTCTTGAAATTGTGTTCTCTCTTCCCAAGGGTCCATGACTGTACCTATCCCTTTCTTCCACGTAGAATGTGAGGAGCTATGTTCCTCTTTGAAAGCAGTTAATACAGGGGGTCTTTCTGATGTATAAACAGCTGCACTAGTAGTGTTACTCTGTTCAGGAAGACCAACGTGCATCTCATCGTATGCAACGGGTGTGGGTTTGGGTTTAGGTTCCTGAGATGTAAAATGCGATGAATGCAGTGGGTAGCAAGAGGATGTGTCATAAGATAAACAAGAGGATGCACCTGCTGGTGGAATCATTGGTGTCATTGTATGCAACTTCACAGTTTCAGTAGAAGGTACATCGATTAGATGGCTTTCTTTCGGAGAGATGCCCTGCAGAGTAGTCGCTAAAATTTCCTGGCGCAATAACTCCAGGGCAGTGATCATACGATCTATAACGCTGTCATCTAAAAGCGAGAGTAGACGAGGAATATCCTTAGGAAACACGTTTTCAATACAAGGGGATGTTTCTCCTATATCCTTCAAAAGATCCGACAAGAGAAGGGAAGAATACGATTCTCCAATCGCATTGCTCACATTTGACAAAATGGTGTTGTAATGAAATGAAAAACTGCCGTGAATATTGAGGGAAGCATAGTTAGGACGAAGACTCTTAAGAAATTTTAGTACTTCAAAGCACAAGACTTGTTTTTTCACATCTAGCGAAGTATTACCCTGCTGCTTGCTTCCTTTAGCAGCGTTACAACTTGTATTAAAATTCTTTTGAACACCGTGCGTTTCCTCTTCGAAATCTCTCACATCAGCAAAGGTTGAAGAAAGGGATTTACTTTCCTGCTGTGCATCTTCCTCCAACGGCTCTTCAAGGTCTACCCAAAAAACAGACGCACACTTATAAGCATCCCACGATTTCAAACAAATGTAATACTGACCTAAAGTCTACTCAAAGAAAAATCTCATACAAAAGCTCAAGATTCATGCGTAGTATCAATATTTTATTACATGAGCAAAACGCCAGCGACCCTTGATTTCTGCTTTCTTCATTAGCATGACCTATATCTGAAAGATTTGCCATTGGCTAAAGCCTAAAATAAAGCAACAGTACAAAGCAATTCTATCTTAATCTAAGTAAGGACAAGCTCCTTCAAACAATACAACACCATTAATTCACTATACTCATTGTAAAACCCCATTTTCTTTGAAAGGTGTCCATTTACTCGTAGTAACTAATATCCTCTAATTTCTATGGCAAACACGAAGTAGCTCCACTACAGCATTAAGCCAAAAAACCCCTTGTTTAAGGTTATCCAGCAGAAGAAAGCAGTAAAATGCCATTCTAGGAATATTTATAAAGATTGAACAAGCAAAGAATATAAACAGAAAAAGGGTAAAGATAGCGTCCTACAAAAAAAGGAAACATTTTCATTTCATTCTTAGCGAGAGATGCAAGCAGGTTTTTGACCACCAGAAAAAATCTCCAAAATGTTAAACAAAAATAAATATTCGTTTTCAAGCACTTTAGACACATAAGATAAAACGCACTAAAGAATATCGCACGTATTTTCTTCACAACGCCATTTCATATATGTATAGTTCACTCTCAAGAAAAGTGGGATCTCCCGAATTAAGAAAAAATCCTGACTAATTCCTAAAACACATTCATTGAAGTGGTGGCGCATAAGCATTTTCTTATATAAGTTTCGGCTTTACAAAAAGTTGTCTATTGTATACCCAGAAATAAAAGCGTCATCAAAAATCTAACCAACAGTACGTCTGATAACACTTCATAAAACTTAAAAACAACAGTGCGCAAAAAGTGCGTGCTCGGCAACATATGGTTGAGAGAATTAATAAAGTATGACGAAATTACATACAAACAGATTTTTTGCTTCCCTGTTGAAACTAAAAAAATTGTAGAATGCTAATAAACAATCAGTATGATAAAAAAAGATTCTTTATCAAATAGAGTTCTCCTAAGCATACTTAATACAAAATAAGACTTGCTTGGAAACAAAATATTGCGAGAAGAAAAATGATACGCACGGTTAGGAGCACTAGTGCAAAAAGAAATACTGCATATACGAATCAACCACAAAAAAATAAAGAAATGACATGTTCTAAATGACAAGTGCTCAAATTATACAAGGGATGAGTAGAAAGAGACCATCTGCCCTCCACGTACCAAACTACAGGATCCAACCAAAGAATATCGTTTCATCAAATAAATGTTTTTGCATTTCTACTTTAATCTCAGCCGAGACACAATGGGTTAGTAAAATAATAATCATCAAAAGTGTGGGCTTGGTAAAGGTAGCACCTCCCTTTGTAAGTGTGGAGACTGGTCCATTGTTAAATACTCACGTACTGTCTCAAGAGTAGATGCGTTGTGAAAAGAACTTTTATGACAACCTATGCAGCAAAAACGTATGCCTAGAGGCGTTGAAAACAAACTTTCAGTCACTCAAAAGAGCAGGAATTAAAAGTCATTGCAAAATTCAGTCTCAGAATATGATATTTTAACAGAAAATTCGGGCGCGCAAACGAAGAGATTTTACAAACGGCGTATTACAAATTTAAACAGAGGCAGAGAGAGGTAATTTTCTCTTCTCTGGTTCGCAGGTACCACAACCCATTCCGTTAAGTTTTTATTTGCAAAATAGGGTAGCGTTTCGAGATATATACTAAAAGATTTTTGTTCTAGAGATAGTACAATATTACTTAGAAAAATACCGCAGGAAACATAAAAACGGGAATGAAGCAGAAAGTAGATAGCAGATAGAAATGTCATGTACTGAGGAGGAAGAAAATCGGGGTCATAAGAGCCTCCCAAATCATCACAATCTACTTACCCTTCGCGCAAACATCGGTTAACACGAAATAGAAGGTAATTTAGTATGAAGGCGTCGTAGTTTGCATCTCGTTGAGATGTCACATACTACTGTGACAAAAACACTATCTGCATCACTGACAACAAGCTGCATCACTTGACGTAGTATGGACAAATTTGAGCCTACGTAACGGGGGAAATTGTTTTTGCAGTAGCAGATTGTTTTGCAGTAGCAGATTGTTTTGCAGTAGCAGATTGTTTTGCAGTAGCAGATTGTTTTGCAGTAGCAGTTTATTTTAGCGCACCCTACCTTCATTTTAACTCGCTTAGTTTATTTTAGAATAATGAGTTTACAGAACAGAAACAACTGGAAAAGCGGGAATACCTCAGTATCTCTAGTTTTTTTGGAAAACGAAATCCTATATACGCAGAAGAAAAGAAATAGCAACTACGTACCCTTCTCAGAAATTAGATGTATCCCCGAGTTTTAGATCAAACGTAAAATTAAAAACAAGCAGGGCAATTATTCATGATATCACGTTTCAAGTGCGTATCGGAGTAGCCTTCAATTTGGTGGCATGAAATAGTACAAAATAATTGTTGGCGATAACTTTTTTGATTGGTACCTTAATGTCTTTTAGAGCACATTTTTCAAACATTAGTATACATTGAACGATGTTACGAAGAGAAAATACAAGAATACGAAGATCAGAGTGCCGTATAGTTTTTAGCAGATTTGCGGTTACAGACGGCCCAACATAAAGCATTTACTGCTCGTAATGGATGATATAACTAATCGACATCCAACTGTTGCAATATTTTTACAACGAAATTCAGTTTGTAACTACAATTATTGAAATCAAGTTAGAATACATCAGAAAAGACTCAGTCAGTATTTAATTGAAAAGTAGTTTTAGTTCAACAGCCTTATATAGTTACTTTCAAAAGAGCTTTTCTGTAACATGATAAAACTTATGAACTATTAATGTACATATAAGCACGGAGAAGTCTTTCGCAGTATATTGGATTAATTGCGTCGAATCAACACGCAGATTGCCTTGCATTACACAATAAGATGACCATTTATCACGTAATAAATCTGTATAGGCTGCGAAATAAGAAAGGTTTCTACTGT
>JADAQX010000725.1:0-26713 GCA_015476325.1 Cardiosporidium cionae
CTCTCTCTCTCCCTCCCCTCTCTCTCTCCCCCCTCCTTCTCCCCCCTCTTCCTTACCGTGTGGATAACATTTGGAAAGTGGTTTTCATAGGGATGATGGATAAAACTTGTTCTTTTTGTGATGGGCTGATAACATAATTATTTTTCCCATTCAAAGCAGAGGATAAATACCAATTTCTTCCAGTTGCTGCAGTTTGTAGAGAGGCTAATCCTTTCAAGCAGAGAGATCGAAGTTTGTTTGCTTCTTCAGAGAGAGGTTGCAAATAGAGATAATGAGAACTCAACTCCAAACCCCACTAAAACAATAAAAAATAAAATTAAAACTCCACATACATAATCAAATATTAAAATATCTTCAAAAAAAACACATAAAATGTAAATAAACATACAGAGGCACCATAAACTTTCATCCTGTAAAGTATATATAAAATAAAATTTATAAAAAATTGAAATAAAATACTAAAATGTATACTTGATAAGAGCCTTTCCTGTGGGCAGCAGCAGCAGCGGAAAGTAAATTTTCCTTTCCACCTGCTAGTTCTGCCATGGCCTGAAAAATTTTATAAAAAAATATTAAAATATTAAAATATTTTATAAAAATAGTATATTAAAATATTTTATAAAAATAGAACAATGAAATTCTATTTTTAAGTTTGAAATGTGGCATCCTTTAATGTACTCGCCATGAATATAAATATAAAATAAAAAAGTTCATTGAAAATGAGAGAAATTTAAATAGAAAAAAGGAGAAACTTTGATTTTTATATTTAAAAAAAAACTATATTTTGAAATATATGAGTAAAAGAGTAACAAAACAATTTTACTACATTTTTATATAAAAAAAAATAATAAAATAATAAATGCTTACCAAAAAAAAATAAAATTATACAAACTCTCTCTCTATAAAAGGAGTATTCTTTTAACCTCTTTGTCTATAAGAGAGAAAAAAAATCTATATTTAATAAATACTATTATCCATTGTTTTGAACCTACTCTATCCTTCTCTATCTCTCAATTTATTAAAAAATATATTTTTCATCCTTCTCTACTTCTCTTCCCTTCCTATGGAATATTTCTTTTGCTATCCTCCAGTGTATGTACATACATGGGATTTCTCATTTCCTTTCATTGGTGATAAATCCACAGAATCTCCAGAAAACCATCCCATATATTGAGAAAAAATTGCTCGAACATTCCACTCTATTTTTCCATACAATTCTTGAAGATATGGATGCGATTGAAGAAATTTTGGCAATTCTACATTTTCTATAATTTTATCTATTGTATATCCACGATTTAAATATCGAAGCGTTTGATCATGCAAAAATTGAATAGCATCTCGATATACTGTGAGAGTTTCTGTACATAAAATTAATAAGAAAATATTTATATAAAGAGAAATAGGAGAAGTAGTAGTAGTGAGATGGGATGATGTGATGATGTGTGATGAGAAATGAGAAATGAGAAATGTGTGATGAGAGAAATGAGATGAGAGAAATGAGATGAGAGAAATGAGATGTGAGAAATGAGAAATGCAATGCTGTAAGAGAGAAATGCATTGAGATGAAAGAATAAAATAAAAGAGAGTGAATAAAAGAAATGAAAACAAGAGAATAAATAAAAAGAATAAATAAAGAGAATAAATAATAAAGAGAATAAATAAAGAGAATAAAACCATAAAGTAAGAAAAAAGAAAAAATGAAAAGAAAATAAAGCATAAAGGTAAAAAATTATAGGCAAATAAAGAGAAAAGAGATAAGATAGAAAAAACATTAGAAAACAAGATTCTTGACAAATTAAAAAAAGAAAAAAAGTTTGAAAGAATCCAATAAAGAATAAAAAATCCTTCTATTGAATAAAACAAAAGAAATGTTAAAACAATAAACACATTGATACATACATTTCTATTATAAATTGTTTTTAAAAATAAATGAAATTTCTGCCTTCTCATATATCTTCTACGATATATTCAGAATTTAAAGACGTATCCTTTTCGTGTAGATATTTCTTCCATTTCTCATTATTTCAATCAATGTTGTTTTCTCTCTTTAATATCACAGTGTTCATCTGCAAAATACATCCTCTTCTATATATCCATAATTGAGTTGTCTCTCTCTTACTTTACACTTGTTTAAATTTCCTTCTCTGCTTCTCTAAATATATACGTTTTCTTCTCTTTTCTTTCCAAATTAACAATCTCTTCTCCTCCTCTTACAGTTTCTTCTCTCTTCTTTCCATATTCAATTTCCTTCATCTCCCTCTTCTTCTTCTTGTATTAAAAATTTCTTTTTTTTCTCACCTTGAACATATATTTTCCCAAATAATGGACGCGTGTGACCCAATAAAAGAACTTCAGCTTCTAATCTTCGCAATTTATCCAAAGAATTCACCCACTCTAAACAATCTCTTTTCTCTGTTCCTCGAATAGCATAAATATTAGGAAATGCTTTATACAAACTATCTGCAGCCATTAAAATCTTCTTTTTTGGATACCAAACAGCAATCTAAAAATATGGAATTTAAAAAAAAAAAAAAAGTTATCTCCTGATAAAATACTACAAATTATCAAAAAAAAAAATAGAAATATTCCAATAATAAATTTTTTTTTTTAAATAGAAATATTCCAATAATAAATTTAAAAAAAAAAAGCAAAAATTTATACAAACAAAAAATATTAGTCTCCACAGACTGTAAAATGATTTTTTTATAATTAAAAAACTAAAATAAAATTTGCCATCCACACAATTTTCAAAACAAAAAGTACAAAAGGGAGGGTACGTACACCGCAGCAACATCTTAATTTTAGTAAATTTCTAAAATTTTATAGCCTTTTCTTAAAAAATTGTTTTAATTTCCAATTTTGTATCCCAAAACAAGTCAAACAATTTCTTTTTCATCATTCCTAATATATCTCCCTCCTTGTCTTTGGATATATTTTATTCTCCAAAAAAAAAAATCCTTGAAATTTAAACTTCAAGAATCTACTCTAAACACCTCATGAACATTCAATAAATTCCTAATATATATATATATCAAACAAATATACTAAAAAAATAATTGCACATGTTGTAGCTTACTTGATCTTTACTTTCGCTTGGTATATGCAATAGCATCAAGTCTACACCTCCCAAGGATACATTCTTAATTATTAAAAAAAAAAAATTGTAAAAATAGGAAGGATTAACATTGGAAACACTCTCTACAGTTCTCAGGCATTGACAGGAATGAAATGAATTGAAATGAAATGAAGTCAAATGAAATCAATTGAATTGAATTGAAATGAAATGAAATCAAATGAAATCAAATGAAATCAATTGAATTGAGATGAAATGAAATCAATTGAATTGAGATGAAATGAAATCAAATGAAATAAAATCATCGAGAATGACGCACAATCCAAATAATTCTCTCATCATAACCCTCACAGTGTGTGTAGATACTCTCCACAAACTGTGCATAGCCATGTCATCCTATCCACTTGAAAAATTCTCACAAAATGATGTAGAGTTAGTTCCTTTGCTGCCTATAGAAATCGATCGCTCTCTCTGCTATGTAGAGAGTCTTCTCCTCTTCTTCCCCCTAAATTTTCTTTCTCTTCTTCCTTCTCTAACGTACATGTTGTTCTCCAGAAAAAACAATTGTAGGAAAACGTAATCCCATAGTTTCTTGATTATTATAAGCAAGACGAGGACCAATGCCTGCATTTACAAATTCCTCAAGTGGAAGAAATACTCCAAACTGATACATTGCACGTTTATACAGAGCGCCTCCAAGTAGACCTATCGATTGTTTCATCAATGTTTCAGTCAAAACATGTCCATAGATTGAAGTAACAGAAGAATTATAAATGGCTTCCGTTCCAAAATTATGATCGGAATGAAAATGTGTATAAATTATAGCAATGACAGGAAGATGAGAAAACTGAGAATATCGCTGTTTCCAATCTTCCCAAAGTTCCGTCATAACCGTAGTACTCTCCAATGTATCAATAACAATAATTCCTTCAAAAGTTATTATAAAAATCGAATTGGCTAAGCCATAACCCAAACCAATATAAACATTATCTGCAATTTGTAAAATATCTCTTTCAAATTCCTTTGAATGCTCCTAAACCATATTGACATAAACATATAAAGAGATTTTACAATAGAAAAATGGGAGAAAGGAGAGGAGGGAGAGGGGAGGGAGGAGAGAGGAGGAGAGAGAGAAGGGAGGAGAGGAGGGAGGAGAGAGGAGGGAGGAGAGGAGAGAGGAGGGAGGGGAGTGAGTAGAGAGGAGGGAGGAGAGGAGGGAGAGGGGAGTGAGGAGAGGAGGGAGAGGGGAGGAGAGAGAGTGAGCGAGTAGAGAGGTTTAGGTTTAGGGTTTAGAGTGAGTGAGTAGAGAGGTGAGAGAGTGAGTGAGTAGAGAGGAGAGTTGGTAGAGAGGAGCGAGTGAGTAGAGAGGTGAGAGAGTGAACGAGTAGAGAGGAGAGTGAGTAGAGAGGAGCGAGTGAGTAGAGAGGTGAGAGAGTGAGTAGATGAGTGAATAGATGAGTGAGTAGAGAGAGCGAAAGAAATAGGAAAGAGAGAAAGAAATAGGAGAAAAAGAAATGAAAAAGAAAATATCGTGAAGATGTATTTGAAATAAACTAAAGTGCCTCTCTTCAAAAAAAATAATAAAAAATAAAAATCCACCTTCAATAAAGTAGGAATTGGAACAAACGCAGCCTCGTCAATTGTTGCATTTAAAGAAGTTTCTGAACCAAAATATTTATTCTTAGCCACTTTGAGTGGCTCTCCTTTCATGTAAAATGAAGGAAAGGATATTTGGACAAGATTAACAAAAGAATGCCAAAATGGCAGTTTTTCTCCATTTCGGAGAGTTACAGCGGGTGTACATACACTTTCAATTGGAGAGGAAGGAAAAATGTTGTAAAACATATGAAAATATTTAAAAAGGAAGGATGTAAACAAAATATAGCAGCGCCATGCAGCATAGAGACTCCCTCCAAGCAATAAAATTAAGAGGAAAAAAAAGAGACGTCGACCGATTGTTTTTTGTATAAATTTCCCACAACGGCGGAGAGAGCTTAAAATGAGATATAAAAAAATCCAAAAAAATGAAGAAATTTTCCACCTTTTGGCCCCCTTTTTTCTCGAAGACTTTGAAGGATGTTTCATGATGACACAACCATAATTCATTCTTTATATTCGCTGTAGAAACGTGAAAAATAGAAATACAGAAAGTTTTGAGAGAAGATGTTTTTATTTCTTATAAAAAAAAAAATAAAGAGATATAAAATTACTTTAAATTGTAATATCTTGGGGAAAAAAAATAATAGAGTTTTATGGAATTACTAAAAAAAATAAAGGCAAATAAACATCCCTCCTCCCTCAAAAAAAAAAAGAAAAAAAAAGAGAAAGGAGGAGTGTACGTACACACAAACACACCGCCTACTCTTTTTTATCCAACTATATGAAAATAAATTTACAAAATAAAATGCCAGAAATGTTGATTAGGTAAGTAAAAGATATAAAAAATAATAAAAATAATACTTTTAAAAAGTTATTAAAGTAGGCTAGGATTTAACTCTAATTTTTTCAACCAAAAAAAAGGAAATTCTTCCACTTTTTATTTTGGGGGGGGGAGGATAGTAGTTATAAATCAAACCAATACATTTTAATGGATAGAAATTATAGATTTTCAATACAAATCTGAAACCAAAACAAACTTTAAGTCTATATGTTTTTTTACCTTTTAAAAAGAAAGAAAGAATGATGAAAAGAATAAACTATAAAAAGAGAACAAAACCTTTCCCTATGCCTCCTTATATATATAAAAATAGTAATGACCTACAGAGTAAGAGTAAAAGAAATCAAAAATATTAAAAGAAAGAGAAAGCGTGGGTTAGAAAGTAAAAAATCTATATACACAGAAATAGAAAAGAAAAAAAAATTTATTGTTCCCCCTCCTCCCTCCCCTCTTATCCAAATCTTCAAAGTATAAAAAAAAATCTCTTACTTGAAAAAAAAAAAGTGTAACTATTGCGTGTGCATCCCTCCTTCTTGAATGAACAAAGAAATAAACAATGCGTCTCCTCCTATAGATATGAACAGAAATAGCAAAAAGCAATCAAAAGTGGAATATAAGATAAAAACAGATACAACAAACACATCCTCTGTCCACAGTTCAAGAGAAATAGCACTCTTGATCATACTCCTCCCAGAATGCATTCTACACATGTGTACCGAGTTGAACCCAATCTAGGTATCTGGAGGAGAAAGAAAAAAGAGGCACATTTCCCATTTTTTGCAAAAGTAGAGCCCCTTTACAGAAAAAATGGTATCCACTCCGTGGCTTACAAATTTTTTCTTCAATTTCACATTACCAAAGATCCTATTCCTCCTTAAGTAAACAAAACTCTTTGTTTCACAGGCCAGACGATCGTTTATGCGATGCATATTCACTAACAAAAGTGTGCCATGTATACAAAACGTGCAAGGCAACACCATTTTCTTTAGGATTAAATAAGAATGTACAGGAAGATATCTACAAAAAACTGTTTACAAATACATTTTGGTAAAGCATTTCTACCTGCACAGCGATATTCTTAAACGTGTGCACACTGAGGCAAGTAGGCTCCACAGGTGCTTCCCCATTTCAAAAATATACACCCCCTCGTCTTACACACCTATGTTTCATGTTTCAGTAAGGCTCTACTGCCACGCATTCTCTAAAGCAAAAAAGAAGTCCTTTCAGTCTTTTTTGCTGCCATATATAGGCAGAAGTACACATTATTTCTGTTTCTTCATATTTTATATAGAACAGGAGAAAATTGCGATTGATCCCTCTAATTTAAACCATAGACGTTTCAACGTGTGTGAATGCATTGATGGACTAGAAACAAATTTTTTAATCAAGATGCTACACAAAGAGAGCAACAGATTTTCTTTAAATATAAAGGGGATGGTAACTGTAAATTTTTGAGGTCAATGAACTTGGCAACGACCGCGATAATCCTTTAGCTTTCTCCTCCTTGCAATGCAATCTCTCGTTGAATTTCAAAAATGTTCCAAGCTTAACATATGTTCCCTTCAATAATCTATCACGCGAAGTATTGTTTTCCACAAAAATAGGTAGAAGGAAGTTCCCTAAGCCGCAATAATAGCTATGCCTCACCTTCAGGAGACTGCAGTGTAAGTAGCGGTAAGGAAACGTGGTAAACACAGAAAAGGGATAAGTTACAAGTGGAACGAGGCAAAAGATTGTGTTTGCTATGAACAATTAATCGATGAAACTGTCAAGGACAAGGGAATGTATATATATTTACGAGATCTTGAGCTAAGAGAAGTGATTGAAATATATTCAATGTAGAAATAGACTAGGGTTCAAACAAAACACATTCTTTTTAATAAGAAAGTGCCAAAAGTATCGTGCTTACACAGAGAGGCAAAGATAAAATGCATTTACGTGCAGTGCGAGCAAAATTTGCGTGTCCAGTGCCATCAAACTCAGAGAGGGCAAGAGGCAACAGAAAAAAGGAGATAGCAATGCCAAGATAGAAAAACTTGTGTTGATTTACAGAGATTCAAGAGGAATGGAGTAGAGGGAAGAACGAAGATAACATGACACAACCTATTTTTGATCTGCTGAGCATCACGAGATTCAGCTTTTCAGCGACGGTGCCTGTGCAGTAGTAAATGCTCAGAGAACTGAGAGGCCATGTGATCTATCAATAGCCTCGCGCACTGTTAATGCGGAATTACGGGTGTGAGATACCTACCTAACCTAAACCTTTTTGTTGCAGTCTTTGCCGAAAATGCAGCGAGTAAGTAATACATTAGTTTAGCGTAAGAATAAGGTTATTTAGCGGAATAAAGAGGGGAGACTTACGAGTAAAATTAAGACGCTCCGCTCCTACCGTATCCTTGTCATTATACGATTACGATGCACTTTGGGAGTAAGATGCGGAGAGGGGGTAATATACTTATCCCCGGATATGGATTCTAAGTGCGAGTGTTAAAAGAATTAAAACAAGGAGGGAAGAACACATACGTTATCTAAGAGGAGTGATATTATTTAAGTAATCTTGGGCAGTAACAATAATGTGCAGTTAGACTAACAAATTATTTTATCAACTTAATTTACCACATGGCCGTAATGAGTTTTTGCTAATCATTGTGGATAAGTGCATTCATGTCTTGTGGGAAAACTTATAAAGATTGCACCCTCTGAATCCTCATTCTTAGCCCCAATTAGATCTTTTCAACCCACTTCCTGTTCACCCAAACTAGGGTGGTAATGTGAATGTAACTCATTTCGGAGCCTTTTAACTTTCGCGCTCCCTGTTGCCCTCTGCGTAACCTATACGTAAACCATCTCTCGATCCCACTGGGAAGCTAAGTAGGTTTTCATGGCGAAGACATGTACTGCAAGATTTACGATGTGCAGCATAATAATACGAAAACAAAAGTAGGAAAAATGTATACCAATTCATTTTAGTATTGGGTTCTTGCATTTAAATAATTTTTGAAATTGGATAAATTCTTTTTATCATTCGCTCGGTTTCCATTGATTAGCACAGATATGTCATTGCACCGTTATCAAACTGGTCCTACGCTTCTCTGTTACCCTCACAAGATGAGGCTGTTTCGAAAGCGGCGCTTGGATCCCGCAGTTACATAATTCTCTCTCTGTGCTAGCAGACAATCGTTGTATGTTATAATAGAAATTAGTATTATTTCAATGGTCTGTTTAATAAAAAAAACATTACTATTCGCCATGTATAAATTTTTTTCAACTATTACACGAGCCTCATCAACTTTGTGAAAGAAATCAGGATTTCTCTGAATCGAGAAAAGTATGCAAAATTATTGTGTAGAGATAATACTAGACTGAGGGGTGTCAGCCTATCACTTAATCTAATTCACGTCAATTTCTTCGTCTTTTGCTACATGTTCCTGCATTTAGTATTAAGAAGCTATATTTAAGCTCCTGTGGTATAAAGTCGATTGCATAATTTTCCACTGTCTAATATAAAAGAAAAATCAAATGGTTTCAAGTGTAGACTTGTATTAATTCAATTGCTCGCATTTATTACTCTCCATAGTTCTGCAAAACATATTGCTGATTCTACCACATACCGTTTTTTATGTATTTCTCGAATAGAAGCACGATACCCTTAATATATGTAACGTTAAAGTTGAATCTAGTATCACAAGCCATTCTTGGTTGTTTTGCTATGCCATTTTCGGAACCTATCCTTTCTGCATGCTAGCATGCAGTACCGAAGTATTTTTCTCAAATGGAACCGAATAGACCAATTATATTACTCAAATCCATGCCTTAGATGAGAATTAGCTGAAGATCTTGTAGGTACCAGCTATTTTCAAATACGAGGGAGTCATGCATATGTTTGTAATGCCAACAAAATTTTTCTTACAATAAGTGATTTTCCATGTTCAAAAACAGATAATCTGATTATATAAAACTCCAAGTTTGGCTTCTTACTACAATATTTTCCCAATGGAAATTTGCATTTCATATTATTAATGAAACAAAAGCTTTAAGCATTATACTTAAAAACAATACTGAAAGTTGTATCTCGTTTTATGCCTAACAGAAAATTAAGCATGTCAGCAAGCAATATAGGTACTGTTAGTAATTACAGGGACGACCTTTGCAGTTTAGATATGATAATTGGCTAACTATGTGTTTGAATGAATCTTATGGTTGGCTTTTTTCAATTCTTGGAACATGGGAAAAATTTATCAACGTAAGTTCCTGCAGTGCAAATCTTGAATTATGATCCTTCATTTCGTTTTGATAAGAGTAAAAATAGCCTATCTTCTCTACACATTCAAACAGTGAATTTATTATTAATCTCTTATCTATTTCACGAGCAATAGTGATAATAGTCGTATAATACACTTGGCTAATTCCTCTGACTGTGTTTTTTGGCACATAGGCTCGCTCAATCGAGATCATGTAACTTATCACTATTCAAAGTTTTACAATATTTCTCCGGTAAAATCAACTGTTTCGCGTCCCATCCTTCAGGGACTAAGTACTCTCATACTTGTACATTTAGAGAAAATTCACATTACTCTTCTCCCATGTGGGACATAAAAGAGATATCAACTACGATGAGATGAAGCAAAAACCAGGTTAGGGAAGAAAAGCTGACAACTCGGAAATTTTCCATATTAAAGGTCTATACTGGCAAAAACGCGTTCTTTGCGTCTAGTTTTTGCATTACACGTTGTACAACGAATAATTTTTATTTTTATTGAAGCAAAAGCAATGTAAGCAGAATTTGGACTTTGTCTTTACACTTTTAGCAAGCATAGCAAAGTAAGATATACACATAAAAAGCACGAATGACTTCCCAAGACTGCCTCGCGTCTTCAAGAAATTTTCAACATAAAAGTTGTAAATCTACACCAACACAGAGATCTTGCAAAAAGCTATTACCAAAGCCTAAAATAGAGAATAATCATTTGTACATAACTTTTGCCTCTATAATCCTTTTATCAAAATATTAAAGAAAAAGAAATTCACACCAAAGCTGGTAACAGATTTAATAGCTGCTATCAGTTTCAAAAGCATCGTATAAAGACGCATTAGGTGTAACTTTCGGAATCCCATATTAAATTTTAAAGCTTGAAACGTGGACGTAATATTCGCTATTTATTGAGTTCATGGGATGATTTACCCTTTTACAAATATAGTTTACCTTCACATCAGAAATTTCTTAGATACTGTATTTCATCATAATCAATCAAGGAAATAGTTAAAGAGTATTTTTTCTTATTTATGAATGGTAAAGAATTCTCGGAGACTCCTTTCACAAAATAAAAACATTTATGGCAAAAGAAAGCAAAACATCACAGCATTTCCTTACATATACCCAAATGAAATTTACACTTAAAAAGAGAGATATAAGAATACTTAAGTTTCAAAGGAGTAATGCATTGCACCTACAAATTATACCAGCATCCAGAGTTTTCATTTTCAAAATAAAAAATAATAATGCTAAACAGTTCTTATTATTTGTTCGGATACATCTACTACAAAAAGCTAAAGCATGTGCAAGTAGAAGGAGACTTAACTGACAAAAAGTTAAAACATGTTCAAGAGATTTACGCACCCTTAAATATGCAATTTCAGGTGCTTCGCATTACTATAAGAATATACAGCGAAACTTAATAAAAAGTGACCAAAAAATGAAACAAGCAGCAAAAATTAGTTTCGCTTTCATCACCACTTGACGCTTTTATTTAATTGTTCTGGATGCTCCATTCGCACAAAGAGTTTGCATAGAAGAAAACTAGTGTTTCTTGTATTTGGTATGTGATACTGTAAAAAAATATTCATTGAATATAAATACGAAACAAAATGCAAGTCAAAAATAAACAAAAATACTACTAAATTATATAGGAGTTTTTACTGGGCAAATAATGTTGTACTTTCGATAGTGCAGCAAAAGACATCTTCAATGAATCATTACTCTTTCATTAAGACTAAGCATTGATTCATTCACTAATCGTAAAAGAAGTAATGAACATAAGATATTTCAATACCATCTCGACTAATTTTCAATATATGTGTGAACAATCACACATATCTCACAAGTCGATAACCATTTGCTGTAAATGATGCGCTGCTGCAAAGGAAACAGCGTTGGTTTGCTTCTTTTTTTACCCTTTTATTAAGAGTAGGGAGAGAATTCTCTTTGTGTGGGTGCATTGAAAACGTAAAGCGTTTAACTAAATCAAGAGATGGCAAAGATCGTCTGCAGATATCTAAAAGAAAGTGGCAATAATGATCGCCTCAAATTTTCATTCCGCATGGATATTTTTAATATAAAAAACATGTAAGATGAAAAGAATCAATGCAGAGTGATGTTTTAACGTAGATATTAGTGGCATTAAGCACGGAAACACATTTTTTAAAATGTTTTTGCTTCTCTCCTCATGCCTATGCTCTTTAAGGAATATATAATTCGAAAATTAGCAAGAAAGGTGTACAAGGTTTTGCAATAAAGAAATGAAATTCAAATTATGTAGCGCCGCCGTTGTGATATCACATTATAATGTATAAACTAACTATGATACATTTCTGACATATGCAATGAGAAATAATGCATTATATTTCCTTTTGACTGAAAAATCAAATAGAGACGCTCCCGGTTGGTTTTTTCATCCGCTTACAATACTTTCAAAGCTGCACTTTTACCACCTGATTTGTCAGCTTCCGGTTCAAATAATAAATTTAAAGAAACCCCATTTAATATATCACTCAACTCTGTGAAAGATTTCTCAGTTCGAGGTGTTAATTTCGCATTTAGAGGCACTTTGGAAGATGGTGATTTCAGCTTCGTAGCAGCAACTGCTTTTGCTTTCAATGGTGTAGATTGCCTTGTGGACCTAAGGCTCCCCATGGATGAGGGAGGTGGGGATGCACTTTTCCCAGAAGAAGCAGGAGAAGGCGAAATAAGAGTAGAAGATGCGACTCTAGCTCTGATGTCAACACGCTGCTGTTATCAAGATATAAAGAGAAATGATAAATTAAGGAGAGAGAATAAGAGAAATAAAAATTTTGCCAAATGAAAAAAATATAAGAGAATCAAAAAAACACCAGATGTAGGAGAGAGCATAAGAAAATCAAAAACTATACCAGACGAAGAGAAAACAAAAATAGATCAAACTATGTACCACACAAAGAAGATATAATACAAACTTCGTAAAATAACAGCAAAGGATTCTTTTTCCGTATTAAAATTTTTACAATGTGCTCGGCTTGCTAAACCATATAAAATGATGCACTTTGCCTCTACGATTGAGTAGAGAGAAGAGAATCAAACATACATGCAACGAATCACTGGCCGCAATAAGAGACTGCAATTTCTTTCGATGACGTTTAATGAGCAACGGAGATTTTCCATTAGCTATCATTTCTAATAACTTGTCTCTGGCCAAGGATTGCTGCTTTCTTTCTTTTAATTTGGATCCCCATAATTTATTCTTTTGAGAACGTGTCAAAACTCCGTAATACGTTTTATTTAATAGACGAGAGTACCATCGAATTTGTGTAGAGAGGGGTGCTTTTGTCAATTTGATTAAATCTTCTGCATGCAAAGGTTGTTCCCTGTAGAATAAAAATAAAGGAATAGAAGAAAAAATTGAATTAAGAGAGAATGACAACAAAATGAAGAATAAAGTAGATAGAATGCATGGACAAAGAGAAAATTAAGCATAGAGGATGATACTTTTAAAAATGGAAAAAAAAAAAAAACACCACCACCTACACTCTCCTAGACACGCACTATTTTTAAAAATTTCCTTGTAAATCAAAAAAAAGAAAACTTTTCTTCCTTCCTAAAAATAAAAAACAAAACATCACCGAAACGTTTTTAACCTCTCACTTTATAGCATCCTCTCATACATTTTTTTTGATTTTTCTACCTTCTAAAATCCATTGAATGCACAAAAGAAAGAACACAAGCCTACTCTAAAACCGCTAGAGTGACCCTTCCAAGGATATTCAACTCCCCTTTTATTTCTTAAACGTAAGAAGTTGAACAGTGAAGGAGTGACATTGAAGAAGAAACCATTTTAAATGCCTCAAACACTGTTAGAAACACTAGAGAGTGCCTCCCACACAAAATTTCACTCCCTACACTAAAATTCATGAAATTTCCTTCCCCTCTGTTTCACACGCAAGCTCACCATTGCGAAAGTGAGAGGCTGCTGGCTGGTTGAAAGGTGGAGGGAGACTCATCCGTTTCTTGCATAATATGATGCAAAAGATACTCTTTGGACAGTTTCTTAATAGATTCCCAATCATTTTTCAGGTAGATGAAGCATGTGCGGCCCTCGCCACTCCCAGTCATATTCACTGAAAATTTTGTAGCCATTTTCGCCTTTTCTAATCCAAATCGGCTACACAAATCTGAATAAAATCCATCCATACATACATTTTTATAAAAATCTACAGCAAACAGACATCGCCTTCAATGTGTATTGATAAAAAGAGAGTGATACGCATAACAAGGATGAAATCCACTTTAGAAACAGAAAAAATATAAAAAAAGATACCAACGGATAAAAGAGTGAAAATTAATAAATAAATAAAAATAGAAAGATCCAGTGCTGCCTTCACCTCCACCAACGCACAATGTGATATATAGTGCAGCCATGGCAATCCCTTGTATTTCTACTGTTTAACACCCTATTGAAATATAAATTTTGAGTATCCTACAGAGGGGGGCATCCTACCGCTTTCAAAGGGTGTCTCTCTTTTTTTTTCTTTTTTCTTTTACAAAATAGAAATGTCAGAAACATACATTCTTTTAGAGTATATATATTAGCAGTTTCTAAACACACTTCAAACATAAAAACAAAGCTTCAATTTCCAAGCAAAAGCATCACACGCAGTCACGTTTCTCTTGAAGCTACCTCGCGTGTACGTACACGTAGCGCATTAAAATTTTAAGGTAAGAAATGTACCCATCAAATGCAAAAGATAGAAGGAGAATCTTTTTTTTATTTCTAAAAAAACATACTGCTTATATAAAGATCCAAAACATATGAAAATTCTTTACAGTCTTGCTTTATTAAATTTATATATATATATATAAATTACATGGAAATATCTAAAAGTTATAAATGTTACACGCTATACAGTTTCACCCGTTAAGTCATACTGGCTTGCATATTCTCTTCTCTCCATTCAAAGTATTTGCTGATATACTTGAAATATGAAATCCTTCTCAATTTTTCAAGATACAAAAAATTCCTCTTTTAAAATGAAAGGAAAGGCATCATGTAAATTCGATTTTTTTTTTTTTTTAACTTAGAAAGAAAAAACGTCAAAAAAAAAAAAAAAAAAAAAAAAAAAAAAAAAAAAAAAAAAAAAAAAAAAAAAAAAAAAAACAAGGGAATCTATAGTCTTCAAAATAAAAGAAATCAAATATATTTAAAAACTATTCTGCATGCATCCCTATACATCTACTGAACTGCTACCAGAATGAAAGGAAGCAAAAAACCATGCGGTGTGTGTATTCATAAATTGATAGACCATACTGCAGGAAAAAAAAATATTTGTAAGCCCTGCAATCATTCCAATAACATAAATTCCAGCGAAAAAACTATCCAACATCCATACGTAGAAAAAATAAAATAAAATTTTGGAGGCATGCACACTTTTTCACACTTTCTTCTCTTCACACACACGAGAGAGAGGGAGAGAGAAGATTGAGATGAGAGGAGATGAGGAGAGATGAGAAGAGATTGAGATGAGAGAGGAGAGAAGATTGAGATGAGAGAGGAGAGAAGATGAGAGGAGATTGAGATGAGAGGAGATGAGGAGAGGAGAAGAGGAGATGAGAAGAGAGAGGAGATGAGAGAGGAGAGAAGATTGAGATGAGAGAGGAGAGAAGATGAGAGAAGATTGAGATGAGAGAAGATGAGAGGAGATTGAGATGAGAGGAGATGAGGAGAGGAGAAGAGGAGATGAGAAGAGAGAGGAGATGAGAAGAGAGAGGAGATTGAGATGAGAGAAGAGATAGAAACATGCATCGTTTAAGGCATAAAATCTACATAAATGGTAGAAAAAAAGCCTCCCACACTCTCTCCAACATTTGAAAAATTACAGGAGAGAAACGCACAAACTCTCCAAGAATAAAAATATCTCCCATAAAATTTTTAAAGACTGCTTACACCTACTTGTTGATAAGAGCACCTTCCATAGCTGCATCAAACGAGTAGAAATGTGTGACACCCTCAAAATGATCATAGGAAGATAAATCTTCATTAGCAAAGGCAATGCCACGTTTTGGAAAGTTGTGATTTTTATCCATTGTATTCGTTTTAAATGCCTCTAATTCTCTTTCTAGCAATGTTTTCACAACGGTCAAGCAATTTGTAAAAGCTTGCTCACACTTTTCAATCCCTATGCATTCAAGATCAAGTCGTGAAAAGTGATATACAAAGGCAAAAAAAAGAAAAAAAAAGAAAAAAAAGAAATGAAAGCATACAGTATAAAAAAAGTTACTTCAATCACATTCAAATAGAGTCGATGAAAAGAAAATTCTTTAATAAAAACTCTCAAAGTGTTTTTTTAATTCATCTCTCACGCCACCAAGAAGATCTATTGAGAAGAATGAAGATAAAGAGGAGATCCTACTGTCTCACTTTCCTTGAAGAAGGCCTCTCATGAAACATAATAATACTCCTCTTCTTTACATTTGAAATAATACACACAAAAAACCAAAATATTTTCCAATCCACCCACAGGCTCTCTACATACGGCCGCTTTAAAATACATACATTTAAAAAAATCTATGTTTTTGTGTGTTCTCTATCAACCCACAGAGAATCCTATTATAAATAAAAATATCAAAGAAAAACACAAAGGCAAAACGGCTCCATTTCAGAGACAGAGGGGATGTTTCTAAAGCATTAAAATATACACAGCCACATCGATCCTCCAGGAGTATGAAAAACATGGCTGACTGCCATCAAAGTTTGTTTTTTCGAGTAAATATATTACATTTTGAACACATTCTGAAGCGATACAACCTTCACTTTTTAGTACAATTAAAATCCCTTTAGAAAAAAAAAAAACGATCCGCTACTCTCCCTGATGTGAACAGCATGTACTCTACACACATAGAAAGCTATCAAAGGCATCCCCTTTGCCTGTATCCTCCCTTTATTTTCTCTTGTCAACATCCCTCACTAGGGATGCTCAATTTCTCTTAAAAATTACCGATAGATGAAAAAATGTCGGTATA
Source organism: Cardiosporidium cionae (assembly GCA_015476325.1). NCBI lineage: Eukaryota > Apicomplexa > Aconoidasida > Nephromycida > Cardiosporidium > Cardiosporidium cionae. The sequence goes on from JADAQX010000725.1 coordinate 16,777, forward strand.
ATGTGCAAAAATAACATTGGGAACACCTCTTCCACTTCCAAGATCCAACACCACGCTGTATTCATCCAATCCAAAGATACACATTTGCTCTGCCACTGCACGAATTCCAGCCTCAGAAATTTCTCCATACATGCCTTCGGTAGAAGTTCCCAACTGCATCATGGGCCCTTTAAAGAGAAAGGCGGTGGGGCGTTCTACAGGGGGCTCTCTCTAAAGAAAGAAGGACAGGATATCTTCCATGTAGACTAGGTAGGCTTTAGTTTGGTTTACAAGGCTTAAACAATGAAACATGTGGGAAGAAGACACGATAAAATAGCAAAAAAAAAGTAAAAGCAATTTTAAAAAATAAAAAAAATGGGATAGCGAGAAAGGTGTGATGATAAGAGACATAAAAAATGGTCCTTGATTTTTAAGTCAAACATAATCCGTAGAGTAAAGAATTTGTTATACATGCAAATACGTACTGAGCCATTGAAATAAAATAATTAAGGAAAGTACTTGCAAACTACAGAAGAGGACATAAAAAAAAAACGAAAAAGAGATATGGGAAGGATGGGATGCGTTGGAGTGCCACTACTAAAGAGATAATCATTGAGGAAAATGCAAAGAGTGATGATGCAGAATTGGTGCAACAGCTACAGAGGATCCGTTGCCTCTTAAAAAAAACAAGAGTCAATAGCGAGGACAACCATTTCTGTGGAGGGACTGCTCTACTTTTGTCAGTGCATTTCTTAAAACTGAGTACAGCCTGTCCGACATAAAGGGTAGATTGTATTAATATATAGAGTGATATTCTGGAAAAATATAATCTTTTGATGAACAAGCGACATTATCCCTTTTAACTGAGAAAACTAACATTCAAAATTATAAAATGATTGCTTATAAATGTATCTGTTATTCTTCCGATAAACTGGGTCAAAGGCATCCTGCTGAAATCAAACACCTCAAAAACTTGTAAAAACAACTGCTTTTGAGCTAAAATAAGCAAAACTAAGCATCATACTTTGGGTGGTTTTTCCAGAGGCAGGACGGGGCACTCTTTTGCTTGAGAAGCGCCTTTTGTAGTGAGACACGCAGAAGAGGACAAAATGCTTTTCGAGACATTCGATGAAGGACCGAAAAAGCCGCCTCCCTTGACAGGAGGACGACGCGATTTTTGCTGCATGATGATCCAAGTTTTAGTAAATAAGTCTGTCTTTTAGAAAAGAAATAGCGAAATACCTCGAGAAATATACGAAATGCCTTGAATCTACAGAGGGAAATGTGGCACTACCTCAAAGAAAACCAATTGTAACGATGTATAGTAAGAGACATGAATGAATAGGCATATCCCACGTTATGGGTAACTCCAAATAATAGCATAACTAAGACAGACACGTTAACATTGGGGAAAAACGTGAAGTGCTATACTACGCACTGTTGGAATCTGTTCACGCGTTAGCCTCTTTTGATGCAGCTTTAATATTTCATTTTTGTTCGCAATCGGACTGACGACCTACTAGTTTGGTGCGTGGTAATCTTTCAGTTGTTAGTTAGTGCCCAAGTTGGGTTGCCATATAAACCCTCCAAAGCCTTATGCTCAACATTTCCAGTGGAACCACCCAAGCATTGTGAAATGAGATAACAAAATCGAATATTTATTGTGAACGATGTCTTCCCGCATTGAAGAGTGTGAGTTGATTTCAAAGGATTGCATGTAAAAGAAACGTTGATTAGCACCAAATTCGTAACATGCAAATTTTCCACTTCCCCGAAAATGTTATTTTTTCAGTACAAATAATGCAAACTTAAGAATACAAGTTTTGTTTTTGTTTTCCTAATCCGTAAAGAGATGAAGTAAATAATTGCTTGAGTTAAAGTCTTGGCATGGCAAGCTTTTTAAATAAATTGATTGATATTGCTCGATCTCTCCCATGAAATAATTCATAATAGAAATTGCATCGTTCCCCCTTCTCAATTTCGCAGATAAGCTGGATAAAATAAAACTCTCCCTCTTACTGCAGAATTTCACGAATATCTACCTATCCATCCGCACAATATCCTAACTAAATTTCGCGACCACATACCGTGTGCTTTAATTACTCTATCTTAATCACAGTTGTATGCAAAAGTAGCAACCATTGCAATAGTTTTGGAATTGGAATTAAAATTAATGCGAACATAGCACAAGCAATCTTATAATATGCAAATTGTCGATGCCGTATATCTAGAGCATGATAGATGAGATTTGTACATTAAAAGGTTTGCGTAGTGTCACATTGCGAAACGAGGTAGCTTTTGTTTGCACAAAGCAATTCATTGGGCCTATTCAACCAAACTTTTCACACTTTCATACTGTTCCAGTACATAATTGCGTTCTAATAAGTACGAGAGTGTTAATATAGATATAAGTATATCTCTTTTGGTTTATTCATTTGCTTAACCATTGAACGGCAACCAAAAAGCAATATAAAAACAAAACTTGGTCTTTGTAGCCTTTTTTTCTTCGGATTGCTATAGCTAAATAAATTAATTTACATATGAGCGTCAAAAGTCATACTTAATTCCCTTCCTACGGGCGCTGATTTCTCTTTTTAAATTTCAATTCAGCAATAGTTCAATCTACTAGGCTAACGATCCCTCAATAATCCTACCTCACCCTTTGGATTGTTCTACGTCGAATTAAATAGGTTCTAGTTCCCATTATTTCCTGCTGCCGCTAAATTTTCAGGAAGGTTTTCTACTTCAAAATCGCGGGGCGCAAAAGCCTGAAAAATTATCAACTATTCTTCTTCGTAAATTTACCCATCATTCTAGCTTATCTGCACAAACATATAGCATCCGCCACTTATGCAGAAATATACTACATTGCAGAAGAAGTAACTATAGCATAATAAAATATACGCAGCAGCTATACACAGGGATACTTTATAAGAGGGAAGCGAAATTGTAAGCGCTACTCTCCTACAAAGAAAGAAGGAGTGACACTTACACACATAACTAATTTAGACAAAATAAAGTATTTTCCTTAATTATTCGGGCATGCTCAGCTCTAAAACTGTGTAGGCTGGCGAATAAGCAGTAGCAGTGGCTATGTTGAGTAAGCTATAAACGTATAAATCCCGTGCTCAGAAGCTAGACTAAGTAGATGCGAGGCATCCTAATTTCATTGTATTGTAGGGCTGGTAACTCAGCAAATATAAGACGTTACTAACTTAACATTAGCTTTTCATAGGCAATTCAATGCTTTATGTAAAGTAAGATGTAATTTTTGCCTCAGGGGCATGAGATAACAAACATTTCGCTTAATGATTTGGAAATCCTAAAGAGCGACTGTAGTATGCAACATTAAGTTATGATGTACGAATTCAGGTCCAAAAGGATAGAAAGAAAGCACAGTCCGCGAGAATTACACATGAAAATGTCAATGCTTTACTGAGAATTTCCGCTGAAAATATGCGGTGCAAAAAAGATTTTGCTTTGCTTAATTTTCGGGCATTTTTCAAGAAAAATATCATTCCTTATGGTGGGCGAGCTTTGAGGTCAAATGTCACAACTAATTATGTAATACTCAGAAACGCATTCTTTAAAACGAAGGCAATGGCTCCAGTATTGAATTAAGTTTTAGTATTATTTAGAATCATTTTGCAGATGGCAAGCAGCACAGTCGCAATACCCAGTGGACCTACAGAGTTTGAGGTATCTTGTTTGTTTTGTGCGTCATTAGGATGAGTTATTAAATAAATTGACATAGCTCATGTAGACAAAATTCATTAACATTTAATTAATCGCAAGAATAGAGGTAAAAAACATTAAAAAGCTTATGCTCTAAAGGAAATTACAGAATGGCAGTAGAAAAACTTTGCAAAAGCGAATAAACATCACACGTAAAGCAATTCTCACCAGTATTTTCAGTACAAGAGAAACGAAGTGGTGTCTTAATAACGAAGCTTACCACAAAAAAATAAAGGATACGAACGTTAAAGTTATGTTCTAGTCTTGATTCCATTTCTTCTTAATCAGCTTCCATGTTTTCTCACCAGCTACAAGTCTTCCGATAATTCCCCGTTCCGAGTAGGCTCTTACAGATTTAATAGAGGAATCAAAGCCTTCCTCCTCTTTAGTTTTCTTGGTAGATGCTGTGCTTTCTCTAGCAGGTAATTCCTCATTGTCTCCTCCTACGGTAAAACCCAACCTATCCATACTTTCGGGTTTCATAAGATTTTTGTCCATTCGGCATTGTAGATATTCCTTGGAAAGATAACGGCACGAAAAGTTATCATAACCCCTACGTTGTAAGCATTGTAGATATAGGTTTTGCTCATTTTCACATTCATGAAAATGATCCAGAGGAAATGAGCCTCGGTCCGGAGGTTTTGGAGGTATGTACTTTTGGCCCATAGACATAGATGACATTGTCGTTTCAGTATATTTACATTCTATTTAACCCAACTCATGCCAGACTTGGAAAAATTAAAGCAATCATTTGAAATAGATAAGAAAAAGTATATTGAGCACTCAAAGTTGTTAAATAGGGCTAGAAGAGTCTAGCACAAACACGACGATAAACAGCCAAATATTTCACAAAGCGTTAAAAAATAGGCAGTCGCTTTCTTACGTAAATACGGGGGCTAAGCATATGTTTAGTGTAGTATAGTCCACTGCTATGATTAAGCTCAAATAAAATACTTACATAAAATAGCAACGTAAACAAAGACGAATTTTGTATGAAAAGCTACGACTAAAATTTTATACACACTTGAAGAAACTTAGGAAAAGAATAGCGAAATGAGATCTCATTTACACGTTTGTAACGCTATTCTCCAAAATGCCATGGGCTATATTCATGCGAGCTACACACTTTAGTATTACTATCATTCCAACGATAGATTAAGATCATCCGTAGGAATAATCGGTATATACTACTTAATTGATTTATAGAATAATAAGGAAATAGAAGAAAACTAGTCATAAAGAAATAAAATTACAAAGTAATGCCAGCATTCATTTTATAAGAGCACGTGCAGCTCAGTTCCTTTCAACACCAAAAGAGTAATGCTTCGAATTTAAAACGGAAGTACTGAACAAAGTATAGACGCAAAGTCACCAAAGATTTGATACATTCATTAAATGTTTTCAGTGATAGGTGACGGCAAAAGAAGTCAAGAATCTTGCAAAGTTCGATTCCAGAAAAATGAAGCCGAGAAGAATACATAAATAGCAAGGATGAATATGAGCCAAGAAGAGGAGCTTACTTCCTCAAAAGCAGCTGTATCCAGCCTGCACCTCCTCGAGAAAGGATGGTGAGCAGATTCTGAAGAAGAAATATATCAAATTAAATTTCTTCCTACTTGCATTAGAAAGCAGACCAGAATGGTATGCACAATTTTCTAAACGCTTGTGGAGTTGCATTCAAATCTACCGTTAAGAATAAATTTGGGACTCCCGCATCTTGGAAATCCGAAGGCCCAGAAACTTCTAGTGGTGGTTTCGTGGTCTCCTTCAACACTTGGCTTACGTGGTCACTCATTTCCTCTGAAAGTTTTGAGCAAGTAATAAGAGTTGAAAGGTGAACAAATTGCTCGCTCGTATATTCTACAAAATTTCCTTAATTTATAGCAAAGGAACATGCTACACCGTACAGTTAACTGTGTAGAACCATTTGGGTATTGCATGTTTTGAAGTTGATTTCCGCTCAAAGGGTTTATCCAGGTTATTGCCGCAACATCGTTAATTCTTAACGAAATAACATGTAAGCATCTTACTTATTTGTAAATTGATACTGCATTGCAGTATAATTTTATTTTTGTTCCACTCGCATGGATTTTTCCTGTGAGAGGAATATTTTGTTATTAAGGGGAAACAGCGGTGTTTAAAACTTGCAGTGTAAAGATGATTTTTATTTGATTGCCCAATCTGCTGAAATGTTAGAGTAATCGCATGCGTAGCGGAATGGGCAAAGAAGATTTGGGATGTAAAACAAAATGTTTAATAAAACAAACTCCTGAAGAGAGTTAATATTTACTAAGTCTTCGTACCTTATACTATACTTGCCTAACAAACTCCTTAAAAGAACAGATACCCCTACCTCCTATATGAAAGATAAATTTATACGACAATGAAAAGGTACCACTAGAGAACCTCCCTCATTGTAATAACTTATCATCAGGCGTTAAGTTTAGTTGCCGATACACGCGCGTCAGTTGTATTTCCGTGCACTCCAATACAATCCTAATCACTTCGTCCTTAATCTACTATTACTCCAGGTATAATTACCATTCAGCTACTCACTCTTACATCCTTTCCTCTTACATTCTTTCAATGTTACTGCGTGTTACACAAACTGCAATTCTCCGAATCGTACTAACAACAAATCATCATAGTACAAAATTACATTTCTACGAAACTTACTACAATCATCTCAATAGTATAATTGTTACATGCAGGATATTTTTGTACTTGCAACTATTTTGCATTATGATTTCAGTACTAAAACTGAAATAGAAGGCTACGATCCGCAGCAGCAATGGTGTCAATTCTGCATCATCTAAAAATATTCAAATTTAAGGAGGTGCATTGTAACACAAAATCTTTTTGTAATTTTTGGAGAAATAAAGGATACCATACAGCAATAAAATTTCCATTTAGTACTTTGCATTGTGTGGTGCACCTTTTGCCAAATATAGCCAAGACTATATGATCTATCTAACAATTAATGTATTTTCGGATTGCTGTATATAATGCAGCTAAGTAAACATATTTTTTGCGAGGAATAGCATCATTTTTGCTTATATTGAAAACCCTACAAAGCAGCAGTAGTCCAATTTGAGAAACAGGGTGATTAGGAAATTTTAGTGCTAAATCATATCCCGCTTCTACTTTCAAATCAAGATTTTGAAATTTTCTTTGTCTTCGAAGTTTCCCTTCTATTTATTGCTGTAGACTTCAAAATGACATGAATATACTGCCATATCAGCGTTCATCTATTTGTCTTCTATTTCCATGCGCATATCCCATTCTACGTCCATGCTGGATTGCAAAAAACAGCGAAACGGTCGTTCATAACAACCCACTGCTTCTCACCCTATTCCTAACATTTCGTGTTCACTATTTTCCTGTGAGAAATACACTTTATACACTCATTTTACCTCAACAGTATATATATTTGCTTTGCTCCCTTATTTGTGTGTACAGAGCGTAAGTTTTCCTCTATACACTCTTTTACTGCAGCGGTGTTATGCAGTTTAGTGCCTCGAGTCTACAGTATTTTTGTTGTACTCTGCATTCGCCAATTATCTTCGCCTAAGTACGTGCATCTTCTTCCGTGAGCTGTAAAACGATGGCGGTCATAAAGCGCGTTCTCTCCGATTTGAGGAAAGATCCTTCCCAAATCCTTACAACGCCATCTTCCCTTTACTCTATCTTGGAGAAAATTTCGAGTTTCTTTTTCCGGATGGGATCATTGGTGGCTATTGTATGCTTTATGGCATTTTGCCGGTTTGCAAACTCCTTTCTTACGAGGGGTGCCCTCACGTGTATACTCCTCCTTTACCTGGCTTTTCTCTATGTCTTCCCTCGTTTGTTTGTATTGCAATCCAGTAGATCCATTCGGCGTTTTCTAAATCGATCGTACGTACCCCTTACTCTTTGGGGATGTTATTTATCTCTTTTAATGGGAACTTTATTCTATATGGAACACAGGACACATTCTCATGAGCCATCTGCTCTGGAATTGATGCTTCAAAAGCGAATGGCACTACCCTCATATTTGTCTATTCCAGCAGAGGACATCCATTCAAACTCTATTGCTAGAGCCGCTGTAATATTAGGACCTTACGGTAATATTTTCAAACCTGGATTTCTCTGAAATATGTGTGCAGCTCTAAATCGTAACTTTTTGTCGTGTGCTTCCTCTTGTTGTGCTTGCTGAGAAAGAGCATCCTTTATTTCTAGAGGTTTGAATGAGAGTATCCTCTTTTTTTTTGTGAGTATGTACATCCATCCTTACTTCCTTAGATGCAATATAAGTACACACGTTTTCCACTTTCGATCGGAGTGTATCTTCACCCATTTCTTGACAGGATATTTAGGAGGTGAGAGAGGCTAATCAAGGCCATGTAAGGTTTTTTTTTTTTGCTTGAATGATGAATATATTAAGAATATATCCATTTTTTGTCAGAACCTCCTTAGTTTGAAAATATAAAAGAAAAGAAAAAAAATTTTTAAATGTTACAGCGTTTTATATTCTTTATTGCAGGTACATTCATAGGTGTTGCTAGTTTGTGGGAGGATTTACGTTCTCTCTCTCTCTTCTTTTTTTATTTTTGATGCTTGAGGCATGTGGGTGATATTCTCCTTTGTTTTCTTACTTTATTTTCTCGACTCTAATCCTTTTTTTGTTTGCTTATTCTATCTTCTCATTCTGCCCTTCCTACTCTTTGTCTTACTCTGTGATGTATATATATATATGTGGATGGTCTCCTCTATGAGACTTCTACAGCCCATTTTAAATCTATTTTTTATTGTTATTTCTTATGGTTATTAAATTTTCTTTACTCTTCTCTATCCTAGTATCTTCAAAATGTTCTCTCATTCACTCCTTCTTCGTGTTAATTTCAGGTACGGTCAAAGCACCGTATTCTAGAATCGTTGATGCTGCTCTTGGATATATTGTGAATTTTGTGTTTGCTCACTCTCATGATGTAGTAAAAGATGAAATTTCTATTATTATTCCTGTGAGAAATGAAGATGAGTTTATAGCTGCAACTATAAAAAATATTTTTGAGAATACACCCAACGAAATGATACGAGAAGTCATTGTGGTGGATGATATGAGTGATATTCTCGTGAGTTCTTATTTGAAAAATCAAGTTAGTAGGAAAATTATGCAGAAAGTGAAGATTCTTAGAAATGGTCAGTTTGCCTTGCATGAAGAAATATTAGTGTAGAAGAAGAGACCCTTTTCTGCTTTATCTCTCTCAGTGGATACATTTTTCTGAGATAGAGATGAATAGAGAGAGAAAGAGATGAATAGAGAGAGATGAATAGAGAGAGAGAAAGAAAGAAGTGGGTATAGAAAATGCATTAGAGATGAGACGATTTGGGGTGGATAGAGAAAATGGTGTGTAAATATGGAGTGAGAGAGTATTATCTATGTATTGCATTTTGTATGGCTAGAGAAAATATTTTTGAAGGATGAAAAACTACAAGATATATATTTTAAAAATAAAAGATGTTTTTAATAAGTATCTCTATTTTGAAGAAGCTAGAGTACTCTCTTTACATGTTTCATAGAGATTCTATGGTGTATTTTATTTTTCAAGGTTTCTCTCTATAGTTATCCACTCTAATATCTCCATTCCTAACAGTTATACATTTTTTGTTTTCATTTCTCACTGTATATACACTTTCTTCAAACATTTTTTAAATTTTTCAGTGGAAAAGGAAGGTCTCATTCGTTCTCGTGTATTTGGCGGAGAGATGGCCACGGCGGATAATATTTTCTTTTTGGATGGCCATTGTTTACCTTATAAAGGATGGCTAACACCTTTAATTAAAGAATTGAAATCGAATTACAAGCGATTGGCTTGCCCTGTCATATTTAATGTTCATACAGATTGGACTCCTGTGGGTACACGAGGATCGAAAATGATGTTTGATTGGTAAAAATATAAGAAGAAAAATGGATATGCTTTATATAGGTGTTTGAGTAAAAATTGAAAGCTATTCTCTTTGTGAATAGACATGAGAAAAAAAAATTATAAATATAAACTTAAAAAAATTTAAGAAAAAGATATCAAAAATGTATAGCTTGTGCGGATCATTTTTTTTAGTATTTTTGTATTTTATTATAATTTTTAAGATATTTTTATTATAATTTTTAAGATATTTTTATTATAATTTTTAAGATATTTTTATTATAATTTTTAAGATATTTTTATTATAATTTTTAAGATAT
>JADAQX010000726.1:0-26695 GCA_015476325.1 Cardiosporidium cionae
ATGCTGCTATTGCCGCACGTCACGAATGAATATCTATGCGGAGTCGTTGTAGCCATAACTTGGTATTTATATATTTCACAATGTGATGATGAATGCATAATATGGTAATGAAGAGGGTAAAAAGGGGAAAGAATGATAAAGGGAACTACTTCGTGTAATTACTCGTTAATAAATAGGATTATAGGAATGTAATTTAATATAATAATAAAAGCATATGAAATAATATTACGTCCAGATAATTATTGTAACAAAAGGCATTATTTACGACATTCCTCTTAGCATTTATTTATTTTTACCTCTATCTTATTTCACCTATTCTTTTTATTTGCCCTTCCTACCCTTTTCTCATGCACTACTATTACACGATAACACGCCCATATTTTTCCTTAGTACCCGCGACATAACATTGTAGCGAAACGTTTCCTAACGTAACTAATACTGAACACATAATGACAAGCAGATGAGGGGAACGAGAGTTAGGCGTAGTGTCAACTACTTCTTCTCGTTACCTGATTATTATTATTATTCTTTTTCTTCTTATATATATTAGAAGGCCGTAAGATTAGTGATTTATGTTTAAGTTAAGTAACATTTACCTAGATATGAACAATCCTCTAGAACTATCACATGAAAGAGTCATATTACCTAAACAATAACTTATTAACCAACAACCCCACAAGTTCACTCCACATTAGCCGTAATCGTCATAAATCGATTGGCAAAACGTGGTCTACAGAAATCCACGTTTACAATTACGTCCAGTGTCGTGATTGATGTGCGCCGACGCCTAGCGTTAGCGACTTACGAGAATTCAACGGGGAAAGCACAATAGACATAAAAAGCACGACCAAGTTGAGAAAGATTTAATTCTTTGATTATTATTAATTATTGAAGATTAACTATTGATTATCGATTATTGATTATTGAAATTAACTATTCAACTTAAACGATTTATTCGATTCCTACTTTTGACATTGTGTGTGAGTTTTTCAAGTGCGGTTGGCTTTCACGATTAGCGAGCGTAGGCGGAGCTCCTAATATTTATTCAATCCTTTTTTGCAAAGTAATTCGTACTCGTGTAATATAAACTTTTATCAAACATTCGCTCAAGGGCGATTTAATCGTGTTTCAACTTATCAAGCCTGGGGTATAACAGTGAGAACTCCCATGTTAGGGTTCCTACTGTTTTTTGCAAAATTGTAGTACTCGTCATTTTTGTTCGCTTACTTTAATGTACACCGGAGCTTAGATAAGCTTTTTTTGCTGCAACATATATATATATAGATATATAATTTCAGTTTAATTGATAGATGCGGCTAGCTTAAGAACAGTTTGCCTTGTATTTGCCTACTTAGAAATCTTACCACCTCCTTACTTTCTTATTTCCTCTGTTTCTTTCATAATGGTAAACAAAGTAAATTCTAAACCTGGATGTGATTACTAGTCACCAAATAGATTAAGAAAACAACTTTCTTTGTGGCTTCAACAAACCGTCTATGGTAATGATTACTCCACTGCTGCAAATTGAACTGTGAGTTGAACTTATCCCCTAAGACCAGTCTGTATTGACTGCGAGTATTTCAAAATAAGGCAAAACACTCAATGTTAGAAAGATTAGCCATTCGTAGTGAATAACTACTAAAGAAAATGAAACAATAGGGCATTAATTGCAATTTCTTTCTAACTTGGCAAAGCTTGGAAACTACGGTATGCAATCTAGCAAGGGTTCTTAAGAAAGCTGGATTGAAATGTAACTTTTACGCGAAGGTCCACTTAATAAGCAGGCCTTTCCCCATGTACCAAACGAAAAAGGTAAAAAATTCTTTTTTCACTAAAATGAGATAGGAGGTAAATATCTAAGAATGATGCTATAAACAAATTAATATTTTCTACTTATTTTTCTTGATAGGGTGTATTGGCACAAGCGTTATAAAACTGTATTTTTTAATCTGTTTTTTCTTCTTTTAGTACATGAAACTCCCACATTTGCGAAACCGAGCAGTTGTATATGTTCTCGTGTTGATGTGCTCTTTCGTGCTATTAAAACATTGACTATTCAATGAGGAAATGGGGATAAGCGCTCGTTCTCTCCGTGGCATGCTTATGTTAGAAATAATGAACAAACTGAGCAGCAATTTCTGGATCCCTTACTATGAAGTAGCCGGAGTGGAATTGACTAAAAGGAGTGAATAGAGATCTGTGAGGATTTATTTAGAACAGGCAGCATCCTTAAGTCACGAAATTACTAACAAGCCCATTTGAGGTGTTGAAGAGCTGCTGAGTTCTTGATTTTTGGATAAATTCTTCTTTAGATTTGAAGAGTGGTATTTAAGGTAACGCAAGAACTTAGAGGGATGCATTACGATAAGTATACCTACCATCTTCAACAAAAAACCACATATTATGCAAGCTATCCTACTGTTTGCTAAATAATATTTAATAATCGGTGTCGAGTATCTCGACAGGCAGATCCAGGGTCAAAAATTACGACATATTACACAGATGACATATCTTTTAATGGCCGTACATATGTACACCACACCTACAAAAGAGAAGTACTACCTTTTTCATACTGTGTAACATAGGAGTATCACGATGCTGGACATAATATTTCATATGCTTTTATTATTATATTAAATTACATTCCTATAATCCTATTTATTAACGAGTAATTACACGAAGTAGTTCCCTTTATCATTCTTTCCCCTTTTTACCCTCTTCATTATCATATTATGCATTCATCATCACATTGTGAAATATATAAATATCAAGTTATGGCTACAACGACTCCGCATAGATATTCATTCGTGACGTGCGGCAATAGCAGCATTAACAATAGTAATACATGTTCTTCCCTAACAAACCTAGACAACCAGCACAAGACACCCAGCACTTGTGGGAAAAACCAGAGTTCTTTTTCATACCTTTAAAAGCAGACTATGTTTTCTTTTAAAAAAAATCCTTTTGGTAGCAAGTAGAAAGTTGAGCAAAGTATTTTCGCTTATGTTCATACGACTCTTTCTTTTCTTTTTTCCTATCTAGTTTCGTTTCTCCTACTGCGATAATCATTCGTAAGTTTTCTTCTAGATATGTAACTACTACTGGATTAAACGTATATATAGCTCGCATTAACTAATTAGTTCACTTATTCATGAAAAAGCAAGATATAGTGAGCCGGAATCGAGTTATCGATGGGCAAAGACATGAGAAGTAGTTTTAACACAAGTCCATGTTTTACAAGCCGTATCATGCAGTCAACAAATTATTCCCCCTTCTGTTCTTGTGTGTACCTGATTAGTGTAGTAAATGGCGTCTGGTAATTATAGTTGTAACAGGGCAGCTTAAGCGTATAACAAAAGAAACTTGGATAAATTAGATTGTATGTAACTTGAGGAGCTAAGAGAAATAATAAACATCGATGTTAAGGTATGACGTTTAATTTTTTTAATTAGTTGACTCACATTGTTGGGCACGGTTGGACCTTATATAAATTCATCGATACTCTGCTTGACCTTCATGAATAAAAAGGATTCTACAGCTTTTATTTGATTCTCTTTCTTTGAAATATTTAACCTATAAAAGTTGGGTACTTTTCTTTAATGTTTAATTGCTTATGTACGTTGACTTTTCCTAAAGTAGCTACTACTTAGGGTAGACTAGTTTAGGAGCCAAGGAACTTAAACTATAACCACTCAGCGTAGTGTAGAGTGAATTGTGAGGAAAAGGGAAGTTGAAATAAATACGGGGGAAAGTGGGGCTGGATTGATAAAGCCTTGAATAGAAAGGGGACAAATTAGTATTCAGCTAATTACTTTCAAGTCTACTCTATTTAGTTAGTATCGTGGGGGTTTTATGAGACATGCCAAAAGAAGACTCTGAATTGAACTAAGGTAAAATAGTTCTAACTACCGAAAGACAATACCAAATTGTCTATTTCATTCTAGAGTAAGTTACCAAAACTTACTAAACTATTTTCTAAAACAAATGTAAACCACTTTACCATAGAAGAAGATATCATCTAGAAAAGAACTCTGTATTCTACTTCATGAATACATGCAACTTAAGGAGAAATATATAACTAACTAACTTATTTATTATTCGGTTAACCTCATACCTTCTTGTAACTCTGGGGGGTTAGTAGAAAGACTCTGGGGGGTTAGTAGAAAGACTCTGGGGGGTTAGTAGAAAGACTCTGGGGGGTTAGTAGAAAATACTCTAGAGACTAGTGATGAAGCCTAAACGATATAGTTCTTATTCGCGTGCACTCAAATATATAACTATTCCGCTAGTCTCAACCTGCCCAACCTTTAGTGTTTTTAGTCAGACAACTACAATTGTTACATAACCTACGATTCTCTCTAATAAATGCTTTGGAATTAAAGTTTAAGTTAGATTTTTGATATCTTTCCTAAAGTTCACAAGACAGCTACGATTCTACTGCTATGCAATGATAATTTGTCAACATTTAGTACTGCTGGGCAGTGTATTTAAATACTTTATCTCTTTGTTGGCTCCGCCGCTTAAATCTCTTCGTATTAAGCGGTACTAATTGAACTCGTCTCTTCCATCACATACGCGGGTTCTGATGATCCGACAAATTCTTCAACGATTAACATTCAATTTCTACTTATTTCCTTGGATGAGAGAAGGGAAAAAAAAACAAAATAAAAGCTAAAAATATCTAACAAACGAGACATCTCCGTGTAATAGGTAACCCAACACAAAAGCTTAACGTTTTACTTTTTGTAATTCCCCCGAATCAACTTCTCTACACTTCTTTTTGACACCTGTGATTTTTGTGATGACGAGATTCTTAGGAAATGTGCAGTGTTGGAATTTGCAGCGCTCCAGTTTACTTTGCATCTGTGTTGATATTCTATACCACATTGGAACGCTATACCAAATTTAGCTACGTAATAAAAGCGAGAAAAGTTACTTACGCAGCCATGTGTCATCAATTAAAGGGTCTTTACACAAAGGAGGAACGCTACAAAGCTGCGCATGCGGAAACGTGGCTGTACTGTTTAATAAAATTCAATAGAGTTCCCCAACGCACTCTAGATGCTAGATAATTTTGCAAGTTCATTCAAAAGATTAAATAATTAAAAATCATTTGTTATGTAGTTTGGTTTTCCAAAAAGGACAACTTATGAGAAAAGAAATCATTCACGTGAAATACTTAATCAATGTCGTACCACTACTCAATCCCAATATATAAGCGGTAAATTTTTTACATTAATAAACAATCGCAACGATATTTCATGTATGGTTAATCGAAATTGGTTTATTAAAAGCCATCGTTTTATTATAGCTTTTGTCTCTATCTTTGCGCTTAATTTTGTAGTTCATATACCGTTTCGTATTTTATCGAACATTTTTCATTAGAACCTGTGGATCTTTACGGTAATCCGTTTTATTCATACCGTTAATTACAAACAGGTTGTAAAACTCGGATTCTATAACACTTGATCTTTGCTTGTCGTGATAGTTCATCTCCAGCAATTTGTGACTTTGAATTTGTAATGTGACGATTAAAACAAAAACAATTGGTTTATTTGATTAGTATGCATAGATAGCCATTGCCATAACTCTCTCTGAGTTTTAATCACTTATTTTAACGGCTAGCTTCTTCCAAAAAACTAGAAATCGAAAGTTAAAGTTGTGGTATCAATATTTTGAATGGTCTTGCTCAATAGTTTCTCAACCTAAAGAGATTGACGGACAGGAAAAGAAACGCGTGTGCAGCCTCTATTTCGTCGTTGCTATTCACGCGTTGACTGTCTATTGGCCGATAAAACTCGCACTTTAATCTCTCATTTTTTTCTGCTTTGGCTATTGCTGAGATATGGTTTGGGTTGATCTCTATGATTCACAAGTAGATAATACAGGCGCTTTGCTGCATAATCGCGACAAATGTTACAACGCTGCCTCACCAGTATGTAAATCTACTTTACTATGATTATACTTTTCCAGTTTTTTGTTGCGTGAAAATATTCCTCTTTTGTACTAATCTGTTACGCAAAATCATTTTTTTCTTCTAATGATAATTCAATGATCCGTAGTTTTTTTCTAGATATTGTAGCGCAGAGGCATACAGATTCTAGCATCGAATCGCACAACATGGCCGTACATGAAACCCAAATTCCTGCTACAGCTTGTTTTCAAGTTGCAGAGAAAGGGAAAGCAAAATATATATAATAGATATGCTATTGTTGTAATTAATTTTAGGTTGTATTTTTCTCGCGTATGCTGACATTCGAGTGAATGAAAGGGCTTTTTGTTGTTGTTCTCTTATGAGTCTGGGATTATCCATGTAAAACGTGGCTTTTGTGTAATGATTAGTCGTCACGTTTTCGCCAATCGATTCTTTGAATTCGGTTGGTTATAACTCACTTTTTTCGCGAATAAGTGAACTAATAAGTTAACACGAGTTCTTATGCAAGTTGTACAACTATTAAAAACTTACAAATAAACTGTATTGTCAGGAAAAACAAAACTAGGAGAAAAAGGGGAAAACAGAAATATATGAGTTTATTACTTCCTTCAACTTTCTACTTACTACGAAAAGGATGTGAAAAAGAAACACTGTACATCTAGAAAAGTTTATTATTTTTATTCCTTTCTCTTCTTAAGTACTGTATGAGTTGTGCGGGTGGTTTAGTTGTGTTAGAAAAAACATGTGTGCTGCTGCCCTTATTCATGTAACTACTGCCGCAAGTCACGAATGAAAATTTGTGCGAAGGTGATGTAACCGTAATTTAACATTTTATACACTTTAAAATATGGTAACGAAAAGGAAAAGAAAAAATTATTATCCGACAGGAATTAAAAAAGTTACGTGTCTTATTTACTCATTAATAAATATGATTCTAGGGAACGTAATTTTTCTTAACAAAGACCTATAGTATGTCTAGCGCCACGATACTTCCTGTGTTACAATCAAAATAACAGAGAAAGTTTTGGCTTTCCGCCTGAAACAAGGTAACTACTACATTCGCATAGGATTTCAAATATTTCGCTGCGTTTCCTTTCTCTTCCCTTTTATTTGTTTTACTATTTTATGAGTCTTACCCTGCAGCCATGACGCACCCACGCTGTACCTCATACTCCTCGTGACATAACACTGCTAGGAATTACACTAACAAACATGCCCAATGTCGAATGCACTTAGTCGCAAGTCGATGAAGAGAACGAGGGATGACATGATTACTTTATGCTTTTTCTTCTTCATGTTGTTTCCCTTGTCCTGTGAGTGTAATAGGATAAGAACACTAGCTTTTCCTGACTTAATTTAGAATTATGATATCATTTTTAAGAATCGTAGTAGTAGTCTAATTTGATATATGTTTCCTCCTCCAACTGACAAACGAGCTTAGTTGCAACTAACTAAACAATAGCCATCCACAAAGTTCTGCCCGCCGCATCAAGAACATCATAACTGCCATAATCGTCCTAAATCAACTGGCAGAACGTCGTCGACAAATCTTCGCAAAAATCCCACGTTTACACCTTCCAAAAGTTTTGCTAACCTTGTTTCCTTTAAATAATTGAATGGACAGTTATATCACATTCTTACATTGCTAACGAATGATATTTTGCCGACGTCCATATAACAGCAAACATGGCTTTATTCATCAATCTACTCGAATCGCACAGAATCCCATATTCACGGATAGACACCTTGCAAAGTTCGCATCGCAGTTTCTGTAATCAGTTACCAATCTTTTTCCAAAATTGTGCAAAGGCAAACAGTATCTACTAATTTACATACTGGTAGATTACTTTACACATGGAGGGGCGTCACACACTATACAATAACACGCACAACTGTGAAATATTAGGATCTAAAGGATTCATCAATTTATTTCTACAGAAACATTGCGAAATACAGAGGATATGAAACATACCCATTAGCATTTACTAGCAATATATTTAAGCCTTAAGTAACGATTACCACTTTGATCTTCTTCAAGATGATTTTTTTAAGGAATCTGTCTAAACGGCGGGAGGCAAATATCTATTTTTTGCTAGGCTTACATACACCTTTTGCGATTGGGGATACTACGCTAGAATTTTAGGAGCGATAACTGTTCTCCCTTAACTTAGAGAATCCAACTTTGGGGTACACTTTCTCTTGTGAACTAAATATTCGTTAGATGAGGGAGTAACTCTTATGCGCGTATATGTGTTAACTTTCGTTCTTGAACCACGAATTCAAATACGTCACACGTAGGTACGAATTGCATATATTCATGGAATATATTAATTGCAGCGATACCATTTACGTACATGCCTTCTCCAAAAATATCATAACACGTTTATAAACCATTCCATAAGAATAATTAAGCTTTGAATTCACAAAAGAAGAAGAATAATAATTCTTCTTCTTTGTTTCCTTCACTACTTGTCTACTTATTGCGACGGACGGTAACCCTGTTGCAATGGCAGCGAGTGGTTTCGCAATATCATCCGCAAAGCGCGAGACATCTACAACTAATAGCTAACTTACGCTTACGCTTCGGTTGACAGACATCTATGAAAACTCCAACAGCGAAAGCTCCACTAGAACTCGAAAAACACAAACTAAGCACAATCGCTTATTCAGCAAAGATACAAGAAAGCGTTCTAGCCACACAATAAGGAAGTAGCTAAACCAACATAGGGATTGGTTATGATGACAAACCAAGAGTGCAGTGCGTAAAGTTGCTAGTTTGGTTGTGATCTTTACACTCGACGATTTTAACGAAATTCATTCTACCACAGGAGACGGCTTATAGTTTTCTCAACACCTGCAACATTCGTGTTTTCTAGCTTCCCTTTTTGTGTAGCGTGTCTCCTTTATAGGTATATAGCAAATGGTACTCGACATAGTGTAGTACTCTATTTTTACTCCTTTGAGTGATTGAGTACTGCCACTACCGACTGGCGTGAGAGCCATAAAACCTGTTGTTTCGGAGCAACTTGGCATAATTGGATGTTTCGTATACTTTTGTATGCATAGGATGTAAAAGCAACTTCGTGGTTTCAAAAAAACATTGAGGTTTCTTCTCGAAGATGGTCTTCTTATTTCGCGGAGGCAGCAGTTTAGAAATGATTGAAAAAGTGCCAAAAATCTAGCATGCTGCGTAATTTGGCCTGGTTTTAATTTTAATGCGCTGCCGGGTATTTTTCTTTTTCTCTTTCAGCTTGGTTTAAAAGCGTGGCGCTTTTTTCTCAGAACCAAAAGAAATACGATGTAGTTCTGCACATGCGCGCATTTCTTTAGAAGACACTGAAATCCATACGTTTATTTGTTCAGATGCTTCATGAAGTGGCAGTTGATGTAGATGTTTTCTTTTTATATGTTTCAAGTTAAATAACTCTTTTTGTACTTCGGGATCAAATTAAGTTTTTTTCTTGTATCCTTCACATTAAAATGGATACCACTTTGCAGCTTGATGCTCTCTCCTCGAATTACGTTCGAAAAGAGGCAGCAAAGAAAGAAACGGCTCCTTTTTATACTGAAGGGCGGTTTTGGTTTGTTGTGCTAGCTTTTTGTCAACCACTTTTTTCTTCTGGATTACTCTTTGGATGGAATGGGCTTCTCCTTATATTGCAACGTGAGAATACTTATGCTTTTAAATGCTCTCCTGATTTGGGTATGTCTACTCAGCCCGTAAGCTGCGTTGAACTTGATGCGTATTTAAACTACATTATCTCTGTAGCAACAGCAGTTCAACTTATGCTCTCCCTTCCTTCAGGTATTCTCTTAGACAAATTCGGACCAAAAATTGTTTTTTTTGCCCAGGTTTTTGTAACTGTGGGCTGCATTTTAATGGCTGTTGCGCAACCTAAGGCAAACTCCGTGGATTATTTTTTTTTTGGTTTGATTCTAATGAATGCTTTTGGTTTGAGTATAGCTCCAGCCTTTTTTCATTATGCGTATCTCTATCCGCATGGATTCAACATTATTTCTGCGATGATGACTTCTTCAGTTAGCATCTCGAGTATTATGTTTCCATTGATGAACTTATTACATGCATTCTTAGGAGTTACCCGTAGTCAAATTTTTTTTGGATACAGTTGTATTCTTGGATTATTTTTGTTTGTATCGGTTATGCAACCAAAAGGAAAATTCTACTCCGGCAGCATTGCAAGGTTTTCTTGGAAGGCATTTTCTTTGCTGATTATTCCTCCCACCGATGCAAACACAGACTTACAAACTGTTGAAATCCCTGAAGACTTCACCAAAAAAGTTTCCTTTGTGGAGGAAGGAGAGCAAATGACTGGGAATATTTTGAAGAAAGATTTCTCTATAGAAACGTTCTCAGATAGCAGAATTCCCACAAATGTTATGGGGGACAGTGGTGGTGCTGCTATTACTCCTGAAGTAGTTAATCACAATGCGAATATTCCTTCTGTTTTAAACAACCGAATGACTGATTCATCTCAACAAAACAGACAGATTTTATTGGAATTGAAGAAAGCAGTTTTTTCTAGCTATTTTGTGGCTATCTTTATACATCTGAGTGTCTGGGGATTTATTTTTTTGTTTTATCTGACTTCGGTGAACAGCCAACTTGCGAATGTAACGAGTAATGTGGGGGAGCAAAATCTTTACACATCATTATTTTCCTGGATTGCCCCGCTTGGAATTATTGGTAGTTTCTCCAGTGCCATTATCTTGGATAAAACAGGATTTAGAATGGCCTGGTTTTATCAGATAATTGGTGGCATTACTTTTTGTATCCTTATTTTAATACCTCTCCCTCCATTTCATGTAATCGCATTTTTTTTATACGCGTTTGTCCAGGAAGAAGTTTATGCGATTTCTTTAACTTTTCTCAATAGACACTTTCCGGGTCATTTATTTTGTTCGCTTTTTGGCATAATTACTTTTTTTGAAGGCATGATCCTCCTTTCCATTCCACCCATTGTTTCTTCAATCCTTTTTAATGGTGGAAGTTTTGTCACTGTAAATTTTGTTTTCTTAGGGTTAGGCACCATTTCCTTTCTTACTCCCCTACTATTATCATGGGAGCCCAAAAAAATTCTTGAAATAATGCAATCCTAGTGCTGCCTAATCACATGAGATGAAATGAACTGCAGTTTGTTTTATCCTAAGAAATTATCTTTCTGTTTTTTAATGGAGCACTGCAGAATTTTCTTATTTCAGAGTTTTGATCAGCAAAAATTGCTTTTTTTGCCTTTAAGGGTCTAGCTTTACTGTTTACTTCTCTGGTGCAATTTGTTGAAGATTCTACTATATAAATTTAAAGATTACCATGAAGTAAGCATATCGTGAAGTAGCTTTGATAATGTAATGTGTATCAAAGTTTATGCTGCTTGTAATGGCGGTTGGTAGCAAATGTTGATATAGATTCCATGCAATGAAACTATCGCAGAGTCTACCAAAATGCAAGGTCAAAATATTGTCCAACCACATAATGACTCTACAAATGCATGCATACTTGATACTACTAATTTCAAAACAGCATTCGCATAAAATACAAAAAGACATTTAGTATATTCTTTAGTACATAGTTAGTATAATAAAGAAAAAAAAGGAACACGGAGGTAGAGTTATTATTAACTAAAGTTGTTCCTCCTGTAACTTAGCTAAAATGTCAGTAAGACCGCTTTGATTACCCTTTCGTAACGACTTCGCTCTACACCGAGATTCTACGAGTTTAGTATTTGACATAGTTCCGCTCTCTGAAATTTTCGAATCAAAGAAGGGTAAATCTGCAGCCGGCCGTTTCTTCCTGCGAACTTGTGACGATTCTTCGCTTAAACAGCAATCACTCTTACTGCACTTCTTACAGCACGAAAATCCCCACATTCCACTTTCTCGATCGTAGTAAGATCCCCAAACTGAAGAATGGTTTGAAGGATATATATCTTCCTTAAACTTGGATTTATTAATTAAGCGAGAATCTATATCAGCGCAACGAGACGACTCACCGTGACGGTGATGTCTTGTGCTTTTAAACCTCTGTGGCAATTTTTCATTTGTTCTGTTTAAAACGCCAACAGCTGTATAATTTAGTCCCGATCTCTCCGTAGGCTCATACGAGGTGGACTTATGTGTGCCAGTATGGAGAGCCTTCCTTAATTCCTGTACTTTTCGTTCTTCTTCACGTTTTTCTATTATTTCTTGCACTCGTTGCTGCTCCAGCCGATGCTTCTCCTCTGCCTCCCATACTTTCTGAAGGTTTTGGAAGTTTGCAGGGTGAAAAGGCTTATGATTGATAAATGCAGATGATTTCGCACCAATCTTTCCGATCCACATCGTAAAGAGAAGCAGAAAAGGTATACAGGGAAACTACATCTGTTGGACGGATTAAATTTCGAAATAAATAAAAGCGGGTGTCAATGCCATATTTAGGATGTTACTATCTCCTGTATATCGCTAGAATGTTGAAGAGTAAGAAGTAGCGATAAGTTCTGGAAAGCAAAAATAGAATAAATAGCCTTCATGCGGATTGAGAGATAACTGCATGTTAAGCGCAAAAATAAAAAGAGTAAGGACCGTGATGATTTTTGACCGGGCCAACTGTCTATGAAAATGAGTATTATGCATGATATAGCCTGAATATACCCTAGGTAGTTGTTATAGTTTGTGCATGTGCCGATCGCTCGAGGTGTGACGCCCGGTTACCCAGATTCCTCATTTAGTACAATTTTTATCTTATATATGTGTACGTTGCGATAATATTTCGGAATACGAAATAAGAGAGTATGGAGTTATGATTAGAAGTGAATGATATTGTAATTAACGGAGAATATATCCTACTAATCCCTTTTTAGCAGTGCCCCACGATTTTGCCCCTTTTCCGGAATAGTACTCCCAGTTATCCCCACAGCAAACAAAATGGATTTTACTCAACAAGTAGTTAGTTTATTCCTGCAGTAATTTTAAAAGTGTTTTCACGAGTTTTCTTAGAACGATAAAGATATAGTTTAGAATTTTAACTGAAATAACAACTGAATTTCTATGTTAAACTAATCTTTATTCATTATTCTATATACATTTCTAATATAACAATGTGGAACCAAAAAAGGAATATATGATCACTTTCAAGTAAATAATTTCGCTACCTAGATTGCAAGTCAGCAGAAGCAGCGGTATCGTAGAACTATTTCTTTACAAATCCCGCGGCCGATTGAGTAAGAATTGTTCACACCCGTAGTCCGAATCCCGTGATACGTTGCGATGGGTCGTGGGAAAAAAGAGTCGACATGCAATCACCAATAAAATTTTAGAATTTTCGTTCTATCAAGGGCAAGCGGTGGAGCAGCGCAGCTAATCTCCCAGCGCTTCGACATTCTAGTAATTACTCCAAAACGATTATTTTTAGAAAGATCTTCCGCGTTTAAAAATTATTTCACTTCACATCTGTAAAATTTTTAGCTATTGGAATAAATTCGACAATTCTTAATTTAAGTTTACTCCATTGGTAAGCATCTACAATGGTTAAGCTAGTGTAAAAAGACGAAATTTGTGAAAAAAATTGTATCTCTGCGGCACTTATGTTAACTAGCTGGACATATTTGATTTTAAGAGTTTATGTTTTATGCGTGACTGTTACTTTTATTTCAGATTAAGGAGTACTGTCCCCTTAAGGGTATAAATAGCGCACATGCGAAAAGACACATAATACTGAACCACGTAGCGATACACTTGTAGTCCTGCTGTCTAGACTTTCTCCGTATCGAAATCCCCTACCATAACTCACTGAAGAGGGTGTCTTAAAGTCAAACAGTGTTCATTCATTCCTGCACGTATCCTTTCTTAGTCCGTAACTTATGTTTATCTCAGCTTTACTCTTTCTCGTGTATATAGACGATCGAGTAAATGAGTGAGCTTCTTCTTGTGGTTTATGGGCCTGTGGTTATCAAAGTAGCGTAAATTCGGGTCTAACACGACTACGGTTATCAAAGTCCCGGGAGCATGTTTTACCTATCCTTCCAAAAGTTATTTGTTTAACTTGGTTCCTTTAACTAATCGAATGGATAATTACATCACATTCCTACATTGCTAAAGAAATATATATAGTCGAAGTTGACATAAGAACGAGTGGCAGAACGTGTATTAATGCACACGCTCCCCGCATTCATAAACTACATTCACATGATGTAACACGGGAGTTTATCATGACATTAGTCGTACTATATGTTTTATTATTGTGTTAAATTACGTTCCTATAATCCTATTTATTAATGAGGAATTACATGAAGTAGTTTTACGTTCTTGTGTTTTAATGTTCCTTTCCCTTGTCCCCTCTTCATTACCATATTATGAACTCATCATCACATTGTACATATAAATATTAGGTAATGGCTACAACGACTCCGCATAGATATGCATTCGTGACGTGCGGCAATAGCAGCATTAACAATAGTAATACATGTTCTTCCCTAGCCAACCTAGACCACCAGCACAAGACACCCAGCACTTGTGGGGAAAACCGAGTTCTTTTGCATACCTTTAAAAACAGACTATGTTTTTTCTTCTACATTATCCTTTCGTAGCAAGTAGAAGTTGGGAGAGATATTTTTAGCTTCTGTTTATACGACTCTTTCTTTGCCTTTTTCCTCTCTAGTTTCGTTTCTCCAACTGCGGTAGTCATTCATAAGTTGTCTTATAGATATGTAACTACGGAGTTAAGCCTATACAGAACGCGTATTGACTAATTAGTTCACTTTTTCACGAAAAAGCAAGATATAGTCAACCGGTGTGACAAGGGAATCTTACCAACACCTAAATTAACATGCTCGAACACATTGCACTATTTATAAGTATAATTATCCCAACGGCGCCACAGGACAACGCTGAGGACCCCGATGTTCCCCGTTATGAATGCACTAAAATGTAACTGGCTGTATCTTCCTTTTTATTTTCTTTCTTAGAGATCGGGATGTTTCTTCTAGATATATTTCAAGTTTAATTTCCTAAGCTATAGAATGCGTGTGGAAACAATAACCTTTTTTTTTATTTTGTTTTCTTTATATGTAGATGATTAAGCGAACGAGGTCCTTTTTTCTTTCTAGTATTAATTAGTGTAACTCCGTGATTAACAAAGTAGCGTAGCATAGAATTAGCCTCTTTCAAGTAATTTCAGTAACTTCAATTAACTAAGATAAGTTCTGTTATATTTCCTACACAACTAAAGAAAAACACTTAACCGAAGTCCACACGACAACGACTGGCAGAACGTGGATCAACGCGTCACAAAATCTCACATCCAAATTACCACGTTCACAACCGGAATCGAGTTATCGATGGACAAAGACGTGACAAGTAGTTTTAACACAAATCCATGTTTTACACATGATCCTAACTACACTGGTACGCGCTAACGATATGTACTAGGTTAGAGAAAGGTTTCTGGTTTTGGTTGTTTTGTAGAATAGTTGCATATAAGGAGGCTTGGGAAGTACTCCATTTCGTTGCGTGAATATGGTCAATGTAATAGCAAAGAATGAGAGAAGCTTCTACTTGGATGAAATAATATATGCACTCTGAGTGTATGTACAACTGATAGTGTAACTGTAGCAATACATACACTGAAGAAATTACGACCTTGTTTTTTTGGTTGTGCTATGTATGCTAGTTAGTCAAAATTTTCGCTGCATTGCGAAACGCAGCGTTTGTTCGTCGTATTATAAGATCCATGTAAGTAAACAAGAGAGAAAGCGTTGGAGATTAGATGTGCCCGGACAATTCAGGCACAATTTAGTATCAGGGAAAGCAATTATGCGAGCAAGGGTGAGTTAAGATTCACGTCAATGATAGTGGATGGCAAACGTCAAATGAAGTTATCATGGATGAACAAAGAAGATAGACTTATTTTTCTTTTTGTTTTTAATCTTTTTCCAACTTTGAATTCTATTCTAGGAACGTTTTACTTTTGTAAAGTTGCCTATCGTTAATTGTTGAATTGTTTCGCTACAATAGTTTTGATACAAGTTTTCGTTCTTGTAACTTTTCGTTTTCATTACATTGCGTAATCTTTTGTTGAGTGAGTTGCGGCTGGCTTTCACGGTAATGAACGTTGGTGGAGCTCTTACGAACTCCTTTTTTTTTTACCTAACATCTTCATCGCAGAGTTTTACTTATAATCTAAGATTCTAACTTAGTTGCTAGTTATCATTTGCTTTCGGGCAATATGATTTCTGAAACCGCGTTAAGTACCGGGTATATCACAGTTCACTTGTTTGAACGTGGCTTTTTACTGTGGGATAGAATTAAATTGTTCCTGCTTCATCAACGGTTGTTGTCAGCGTCGGTTAAATGTTTTTAATGATGCAGGATAGGGTAAATATAATTGTCTGTTCAATTAGTGGTGATGAGGTCTTTGGCACTTGCTGGAGTAAAGTTAAAACTTATGCTACTTTAAAAATCATGCTGTCAATAAAGAGCGAGAAAGGAAAAATCACTAGTGATATACCCGGTACTTAACGCAGTCTCAGAAATCATATTGCCCGAAAGCAAATGATAACTAGCAACTAAGTTAGAATCTTAGATTATAAGTAAAACTCTGCGATGAAGATGTTAGGTAAAAAAATAAAAGAATTCTTAAGTTCGTAAGAGCTCCACCAACGTTCATTACCGTGAAAGCCAGCTGCAACTCACTCAACAAAAGATAACGAAAAGTTACACAATGTAACGAATAAGGAAAGTTAAAAGAACGAAACCTTGTAACAAAACGATCGTAGCGAAACAATTCAACAATTAACGATAGGCAACTTTATAAAAGTGAAACGTTCCTAGAATAGAATTCAAAGTTGGGAAAAGATTAAAAGAACAAAAAGTTAGTCTATCTTCTTCTTCGTTCATCCATGTTAACTTCCGTTAAAGTTTGCCATACACTATCATCATTGAAACAATCCTAACTCGCGTTCGCTGCGCTTGCTCGCATAATTGCTTTCCCTGATATTAATTTGTGCCTTAATTGTCCGGGCACATCAAATCGTACATGCACTTATTTGTCCACATACATGAAGAATAAAAAACCGGAAAAGTATAAGCAAAGCCTTAAAGAAAGATAATAGCATTGAATAGAATAAGTATAATCATAGTCCCGCCTATAAGATACAGTAAAGTGTATCTACTGCAAACGTTCGTGATGCAATCAAAAAATTTATTTCAACGCGAATCCCGAAAAATATACTTAGGCGAAAAAGATAAATTAAACTGTTTTCAAACATAGAATAATCAAAAACAATCTAATTGTTGGAGTTTCACACAAGCAACCCAAAATATTGATGCACTCAGCTGAGCTCCAATCGCGCCTAACTATGCGAGAGTGCACGCATAACTTAAGACAATGTTAGGGTATTGAAGAAATGCCTAGATGATTTAACCTGGGATTTTGAGGGAGCTGAAGACACATAATGATTATTGAAAGTAACGTTGCAGAGATCTTTTCAATAGCTTAACATTATCTCAAACTGAGCAGGTAAACAAAAACCAATCATGAATACAGCCAAACCTTTCCATATTGTTACTCTTATGCTATACTTTCGCCTTTCGCTCTCTCCAAGATACTAACATACTAATTCATCGAGACATTTCTTTTATAATTAAAGTTACAACAGCGCAACAGAGCCCACAATAAAGAAAATCAGTGCTGATATACCCGGTACTTAACGCGGCTTCAGAGATCGTATTGCTCGAAAGCAAATGATAACTAGAATCTTAATTTTAATCTTAAACTATAAACGAATTTCATCCACGTAGTAGTTAGGAAGAAAAGAAAAATGATTTTGTAAGTTCGTAAGAGCTCCACCGACGCTCATTACCGTGAAAGCCAACCGCAACTCAATAAACAAAAGAAACGAAAAGGTTACGCAATGTAACAACACAGAATAGTTAACAAAATGAAAACTCGTAGTAAAACTATTGTAGCGAAACAATTCAACAACTTAAGAGAAACAACTTTGTAGAAAGATAATCGATTCAGCAATCGGAATCTAATTCGAAAGGAATAAAAACGTAAAGGTATATCAAATTATCGAAAAGTCAAAAGTTTGTGTATATATATATATGTTCCTTGTATCTTCTTCTTCTTGAATACACTTCCACTTCCAATCATGTTGATCGTTCGTTATCGTTGTTAAAATAATAACTTGCACTTGCTCGCCGTAATGCTTTCCCCGATATGTAGTTCACGCCCAAATTGTCCGGGCATATCGGAGTGCCAAGAAAAGACGACTGTTTCGATGTGTCAATTGAATGATTTGTATCTCAAAGCGTGCTAGCTACACTTAAACGATACGTGCTAATAATGAAATGCTGTAAAAACAAGAGTAGGTATATATTAAAATAGATATAGGCGAACTACGATTGTTACATGCCATTCAAAGTCACTTAAGTAGTTAGTTAGACAACATGTGAATATATAGTTGATAAAAAGAATTGAATGACTCATTAGAAAAATCTTACTCACAAAAAAGGGTTGACAACTAAAAAACGATCGAAAATGAGTTTTTTGTAGCAAAAACACAAGAGGTCATGCCACCATCCAAAAATACGTATATTGTAAAACGTGGGCTTGGGTAGTAAGTAGTCGTCACGTTTTTGCCAATCGATAACTCGATTCCGGCTCACTATGTCTTGATCTTTTCGTGAATAAGTGAACTAATTAGTCACTGCGAGTTATATATACGTTTACTTCAGTAGTTACATGTCTATAAGAAAACTTGCGAATGACTATTACCATAGACGAAATAAAACTAAGGGAAAAAAAAGAAAAGGAAGGGACATGTATATATAAGTTAAAACATCTCGCTCAACTTTCTACTGGCTACGAAAAGGATTGACTAAAGAAAATACAATCTAATCTAAGTCTAAAAGGACTCCTAGCTCTTTTCCTAAGTGCTTGGCGAGTTAAGCTGGTGGTCTAGATGTGTTAGGGAAAAACATGTACTACTATTGTTAATGCTACTATTTCCGCCCGTCACGAATGAATATCTGTGCGGGGCTTGTTGCAATCATAACTTGATATTTATATACTTCACAATGTAGCGACGAATTCATAACATGGTAATAAAGAATGAAAAAGGGAAAAAATCTATAAAAGGAACTAGCTCGTGTATTAATTATTCGTTAATAAATAGAATTCTATGGATGTAATTCAATATGATAATAAAGCAAATAAGATAATGGGAGCACATAAAATAATGATACGAAATATATGAATCTAGTGTCATGATACTCCCATGTTACATATATACTTCTTGATTTTTACAACTCAGCAGTATTGTAAAAATCTTATCCCATCTCAATTCTAGCTTTTCCTATCAAAAAAATTTGAGGATGCAAATATATCTCCTCGGTTAAAAATAACCTATGATGACATAAATTTTCAAGCTAAGAAAGTCGCAATTCTGTCTGCTTTTCTAACTTCTTAATTGCAAACGGAGAATGCAGAGATGGGCGTACACACACGAATTCCACAATTGCTTACTCTTTCATACAATGATATTAACAGGTAAAATATTCATATGCATGCAAGATGTTATGCCTTGACAAGTTGAAACACGATTAAATCGCCCTCGAGCGAATGTATAGCAAACACTCAAAAGTCTAATTGACACCTTCAGAATTTAATGGTAAATATTAGTTTGTGTTATCATTAGGAGCTTCGCCTACGCTCTCTAATCGTGAAAGCCAACCGCACATTGAAATCATTTAGCTATCTCGAAAGTCACATAACGAATAGATTTTCTCCCAAAAGAATTATATATTATTTTATCAACAATATATGAGTTCCCAAGTGGTCAATCCATTAACAATATATGGATGACTAAGAGGTCAATGAACAAATGAGAGAAAACTATATTAATAGCTGAGTGGTGCACTTTAAGTCTTCGTTGCTTTCCCCGTCCACTATTTATATGTTGCTGACGCTAGGCGTCGGGGCACATCACAAGAGATAAGTCATTATGCTCAAGAGCAGGTTTTACTTGCTATTAAAATTAATCCCTTTATAATATTACTGAACAACATTCTTACATCACAATAAATATCAATTCATAAATGTATTGGAGAAAATAAGGTGTAGCAAGAAGTTTGTACTTACTTTAACATCGTCTAAATATAGTTTTATTTCTATCCTTGTTTGATGATAATAATTTTCAACTTTTTAAGTATCCTTGAAAAATTATTCAAACTTTCAGCGCTTAAATAATATACTGATCATTGCAATAACTAATACTAGTAATGTCCCCCTTTGAATTGGTATTTACAGTTAACATAAGCTAGGCCATTAAGTATCTTCCACGTATAATGCTACCTCTACATGACGTAGAAATAGTAAAAGGAAAAAGTTACCATTTTTTAAAATATCAACAACCACTAAACTCTACGCAAACAAGTTTAGCTTGAAATGATTCAATTACCAACACAATTAGTAACTGTAAAACATCACGATTTAAAGTTCAATTTCTTGAGAATGACCAATTATATCTATTTCGGCCCAGTTTTCCATCAAAGACTTATTGACTGACTATCTCCTTCAAAATAAATTTTAGCTGTAGTGTAATAGCATTAATGCTTAGTAAGGCTGACTTTGAGTCGATAATTATTACCCCATCGTTACGATTTGATATCCCTACCGCAGCACCTAGAATTTTTAAAGCTATGACAATATTTATGAAACGTACTTGACTAGCGCAAGAATAAAACGAGGTCAAAACTTAGAAATAATCAAACCTCATCTGAAATGTCTCATTTTAAAAAAGAAAATTGAAATGAATTGCTGCTCATTTCACCGTTAGAATCTGTGGGAACTCACCATATCCCAAATTTGTAATGGTGCATCGTTGCTAAGTTAGTGATATTGCTCAACATTCCTGCAGTGTTACCATGCGGTCAAGCAGAAACAGGTAGTCATGAGACAAAGTAAACGTTGGATTTTAGAGGACTATGCGAAGTACTAAGTACGATAAAATGAAAAAACTCCTACATGAGCATTCAAGTGGAAAATGGAGTCTTCTTTTATCTAATTACCATATTTACAGTTCATTAGCCACTCAATGCACAATGAAAATGGTTTCGAACAAAATAAAAATGTAGAATGTTTTGTTTGATAGCTGCGGAATGGCGGAATATTACGAATTTATAGTGTAATGCGGTAAAGGGGAGCTTAAAAGCGATGAGATCACATGAAGTAGTATGGATCCAGCTAGATGAATGTATTTGCGAGCAAGACTGACTAGAAATCTCAATAAAAGTAGCTCTAGGGTAAACGTTAAAAAGCATATTACATTTAAAAGCACTTACCATTCCGAATTAAGCCTCTCAGTTTTCAAAGATACTATGAATGTTAATAATTACAAAAATAATTTATGAAGACAGTACAAAGTATAGCAGTAAAACTCAAAATGCCGACGAAGCTTCAAAATAAATCCTTGTAGACATCGATTCTGACATAACAAAAATATGCATGAAGAAAATCACAACTTTCTACGACAAAAACTCGGATCTAAATCAATATTTATTTACACACAACTGAAAATTGCAAATAAAGAAATTTAACAACTTATCTCTTACAAACAATGATGCTAGTGCGTCAGCAGCACATTATCTTTTAAATGCACTCACTAAGCTACAAATAAGTAACGATTTTACAACACAAATACAACTGCAAACGGGCGTATAGTATTTAAAATAGTTGTTAATAAATGCATCTATAGCATTCTTCATATATAATTCTTAATGAAAAAAATTAGTGAAACATGGTTAATCAAGTTGTAAAATAATTACAAATAAAGACTAAATTAACTAAGTCTAGCACCATAAAACTCATTTTAGTTGCAGAAGTATTTAAAATGAATAAGAAGTGCACAAACTATTCGAATTCATTCAATAATCCAATAAAATATAGAAGCATCCAACTAAGTAACTTTACATACATCAGATGAACCATTATTGTTATCCTTGCCCTGTCATCTTCAAAGATAAATATTTCACAACTTCTTTATGTCATTTGCTTGAAGCTTCACGTAGAGGTGTATTACCTTTAAGATTGATAGCATTAATGTTAGCTCCATTTTTTATTAAGCATTCTACTACTTCCTTACTTCCCAAAATTGCAGCGACATGTAAAAAAGTATTACCATAATTATCCACCACATTAATGTTAACTCTATTACCTATTAAACATTCCATAACTTCCTTATGTCCTCTATCTGCAGCGATATGTAAAGAAGTACCACATCTTTTGCTTATTTGCTTTCTTTTTTATTGTTATAAAGTTTGTTATAATGAATTGATAGAACTTACTTTTATCATAGACAAATAAAATATAAACAAATAAAATGTATGCTGAGATAATCTAAACACGTTTGTCCATTCTATACAAACAACACTTTGATTTAAAGGAATATCTAAAATTTATTAATAGATTTACCAAATTTATGTTTTTTAGTTACTATTTTTATTTTGCTTGCAGGTACAATAAATAGCAGAGTAAAAATTAATATAATATTAAAACACTACTGCATCATTGTTTTGCAACGTCAATTTTATTATATGAATGGTTTTTATAGTATATTATTCATCATTAATAGAGAACTATTTGATGCAAATAAATATATTGTTTATGCTACTTTTATATATTTTTTTTTGAGATATTTTTACTTATATTGTTTTGAATAAAATGTTCTTTTATTTACTGTGTACAATTAGATAATAAATTACTTTATATGATTACTATCAATTCTATTAATCAACTTTTTATTTTTGGGATATAAATTGTAGTTAAATTAACATAAATGTTTATTGTTTCAACACTATCATTATCTTGTTATTTATATAGATGATTTTTTCGTTGTTTAATTTATACATGCTAAAAAAAAATAAGCAAAGGATTTAAGTTTTAATGTAAACATTCGGTTTTTGTAGTACAGTTTTTTACTTTATTTTAAGAATGATATAGATTTAGCATGTATGCATTATCACATTTTATTACAGAACAAATTTCTGCATTCTTTTCAAATTAATTTGTAATTTTTGATAAAATTTTATATTTTAGTAAATAATTAAAATAACATTATTTGTTTTTGAGTTTTGAAACAGCATAACATTAAGTATTTGATTCTATATAACTTTTTATGTATTTAATATTTAACGAATAAATTTTATTGAAATTCATGATAATGAGTATAATATAGACGTGTTTTATGTTATTTTGTGATGTAAAATTAATCAAATTTGATTAACAGTGTATATAATATTACTTTTAAAACTGTTTCAAACAATATGCGGATAAAAGTTGACGAGTTTCAGTATAAATTGCTTGATATCATATTCTAAAATTACAAAAATAAAAGCAACAAGATGAAGTCAAAATATAAAGGTAGAAAAAGAAGTTACTTAATATAAATGCAAATATTATGAGCAAAAAATGAATGAAATTTTACATGAATTTATTAAGGGGAATATAGCATTAAAAATTAGTATAAAAAAATGATAAAAAGGGAGAATAATAACTATAGTAAATTATAGTGAAAAACGGATAACAAAGCTTTTAATAGATAGGTTCACAAATATAAACATGTCAGAAGTATATTCTCACAAAACAAACTAGAATTATTACAGCTAAGCCGCTCTAGCTGCAGTTGGTAGAAAATAAATTCGTAAGTAATTAAGAATGCGAACATTTCCCCCTATTTCAGCAATACGTAAAGGAGTATAGCCGTATTTATTCACTACAGTAATATCAGCCCGATTCTCCATCAAAGACTTTACAACTTCTATATGTCCTCTAAACGCAGCTTGATGTAAAGAAGTATTGCCATATTTATTCACTGCATCAATATTACTAACTTTATCTATCAAATACTTCACAACTTCTATATGTTCTCTACGCGCAGCTTCATGTAAAGAAGTATCGCCATCTTTATTCACTGCATCAATATTAGCACCTTTATCTATCAAATACTTCACAACTTCTATATGTCCTCCACGCGCAGCTAGATGTAAAGAAGTATTGCCATTATTATCCACTGCATCAATATTAGCACCTTTATCTATCAAATACTTCACAACTTCTATATGTCTTTTATACGCAGCTTGATATAAAGGAGTATTGCCATCATTATTCACTGCATCAATATTAGCACCTTTATCTATCAAATACTTCACAACTTCTATATTTCTACTTTCCGCAGCTAGAAGTAAAGGAGTATTGCCATCTTTATTCACTGCATCAATATTAGCACCTTTACCTATCAAATACTTCACAACTTCTATATGTCCTTTTAACGCAGCCATATGTAAAGAAGTATAGCCATCTTTATTCACTGCATCAACATTAGCACCTTCCTCTATCAAATACTTCACAACTTCTATATGTCTTTCTAACACACCTCGATGTAAAGAAGTATTGCCATAATTATTCACTGCATCAACATTAGCACCTTCTTCTATCAAATACTTCACCACTTCTATATGTCCTTCTAACGCAGCTTTATGTAAAGGAGTATTGCCATCATTACTCATTGCATCAACATTAGCACCTTTCTCTATCAAATACTTCACAACTTCTATATGTCCTCCTTCCGCTGCTAGATGTAAAGAAGTATTGCCTTTATTATTATTCAGAACAACAATATTAGCACCTTTATCTATCAAATACTTCACAACTTCTATATATCCTCTCAATGCAGCGATATATAAAGGAGAATTGCCGTGTTTATTCACGGCATCAATATTAGCACCTTTATCTATCAAATACTTCACAACTTCTATATGTCCTCTAGACGCAGCTTTATGTAAAGAAGTATAGCCATCTTTATTCACTGCAACAATATTACCAACTTTATCTATCAAATACTTCACAACTTCTATATGTCCTCTAAACGCAGCTATATATAAACAAGTATTGCCATCTTTATTCACTGCATCAATATTAGCAACTTTATCTATCAAATACTTCACAACTTCTATATGTCCTCCATACGCAGCTAGATATAAAGAAGTATCGCCATCATTATCCGTAATATTGATGTCAACTCCATTATCTATGAAATACTTCACAACTTCTATATGTCCTCCTACCGCTGCTAGATGTAAAGAAGTATTGCCATAATTATTCACTGCATCAATATTACTAACTTTATCTATCAAATACTTCACAACTTCTATATGTCCTCTATCCGCAGCTAGATGTAAAGAAGTATTGCCTTTATTATTCACTGCATCAATATTACTAACTTTACCTATCAAATACTTCACAACTTCTATATGTCCTTCTAACGCAGCTATATGTAAAGAAGTATTGCCATTATTATTCACTGCATCAATATTAGCACCTTTATCTATCAAATACTTCACAACTTCTATATGTCCTCTAACCGCAGCTCTATGTAAAGAAGTGTTGCCATAATTATTCACTGCATCGATAATACCAATTTTATCTATCAAATACTTCACAACTTCTATATGTCCTCCATACGCAGCAAGATGTAAAGGAGTATCGCCATCATTATCCGTAATATTGATGTCAGCTGCATTATCAATCAAATACTTCACAACTTCTATATGTCCTTTATACGCAGCTAGAAGTAAAGGAGTATTGCCATCATTATTCACTGCATCAATATTAGCACCTTTCTCTATCAAATACTTCACAACTTCTATATGTCCACTTTCCGCTGCTAGATGTAAAGAAGTACTTCCATATATATCCTTAATATTGATGTCAGCTCCATTATTTATCAAATTCTTCACAACTTCTAAATCTCCTTCTAACGCAGCTTGATGTAAAGAATTTCTGCGGCATCTTTTCACACTGTTGATGTTAGCACCTATAAAAACATTCCACAACTACAAATTTCTTTTATATGTAGAAGAGTATATTCAATGTTGTCTACTTCATAAATGCTACATCCTTTATCTACTACATATCTCATAATGTCAACATGTTTACTATGTGCAGCATTATGTGAAGAAGTGATGTTATTATTTTTCACAGCATTAACATCACTATTTTATGATACTAGCCGTCACATTTCTATAACATCGCCCGTAACCGCAGTAACTAACAATTCCATACTTCCATACAAATACTATCTCTATCATATGCAACACTCTCATTCAACTCCAAAAGTTACTTTGTTTAGTTTATTCTCACAATATCACCATGCGATGCAAACTACACTATTTATTAGTATTCATTCATAATTATAGACTTTCCCCTTTATGATGGCTTCTACAATTACAACATTCATTACTGCAGCACTCGTAGTTACACACACGTACTTCCTAACAATATTTAGTATATACTTTATCCTCTCTCTCACATATAGAAATATATAAAGAAGTAAAATACCTGTTATTTGTAACTAATATATTCACATCGTACACAATTCCTACTAAATTCCCTCCCAAATCTAGAAATATCATACTTTATCTTTTGAAATGCTCGGAATATCTTTTTGTATAATCGAGTTTATTTCTAATATCGACTGGTCACGTAGACGTACCTGATGATAAGTGAAGATTTTCCATCATTCATATCCCACGATGATATTACTATAATTATCTGTAATCACCGAGGTTTTACGAAGTTCAAGTCAGACGGTAGGATGGAAAAAAATGTTTTCAATACAATGCATACACTCTACACACTTGGCTGATATTCTAATAACGCTGCAACTTTTTCTGCAGTATAAACTCAAACTGTTATTCTTAATCTAGAAA
>JADAQX010000078.1:0-105975 GCA_015476325.1 Cardiosporidium cionae
TGCATAAACTCCCTATAGTTATGTTTTCTAATTGTGAAAAGCCTTAATCACTTCGGGAGCACAGACTTGTACAAACGAAATAAATACGCTTTAATCTAAACTATAACATCAAACTAATTGTAGTTAGCCGTAATTCGACACAAAATGAATAAAGCATCAAAATGTGATGAGTGAATGACTGAAGGCTTTGAACGAATATAGCGGCCACTCCCACCGAATAGCTGACGGTGAGTGCATGCAATTCATATATCTGTATTCCTTGATCTGCGAAATATTCTTTACTTTTAGTAACTCGAGTATTCACGTGTACTTTGTGCTTTCGATCCATCAAACATTCTCAGTATCATTCTTTTCAAATTAACTAAAAAAAATTCACGGGATGTAAACTTTTATTCCCAAGTATTTTATTTTGATGCTTCCTTTTCACAAACACTATCAATGCGACAATTTAAGCGCTCATACTTTCTGACAGCATTTCATATTCTCGATTTATGTGGCTAAATCAAATATATCTATTCGTAACGGTTCTTATTCTTCAATCAAATTCAGTTTTTGCTTTTGTCTAGTGCCTATTATTGCCGATAAGCACTGTATTTATCATTTAACACAGATTCTACATGCACTGCATTCTCCTAGAGAACTTAGCGTAGGTAAATTACAACATAATAAAAAGCTATGCGGCACTATTTATTTAGGCGGGCGCTTCAATTTGAACCAACAATTGAATGCGCAAAAATTATCTTACAACGTCGATTACACAATCGCCGAGATTACTTTTGAGCGAGCGCTGTCGTCGATCTTACTTCTTCAGAGTGAGCGACATCGAACTTACTTGTGAGCGAACGCTGGCATCGAGCTTTCTCTTGAGTGCTGTCGCCTAGCTTTCTCGGGAGGCGCTGTGAGCTTGCTTGCTCCTTTCGAGTAAAGTGAACGCTGGCGGTGATATTACTTTCGAGCGAACGCTGTCGTCGAGTTTACTTCTGAGCAAATGTTGTTATGATATTACTCGAATAAGAAAGCTGAGCACAGCACGTGGATGCTTGTCACGCCATTGTGTCAACGACAATATAAGAAGGAAGCGAAAAGGAAATGCACCACATCTTTCACGGCGAGCAACCGCACC
This sequence comes from Cardiosporidium cionae, assembly GCA_015476325.1. NCBI lineage: Eukaryota > Apicomplexa > Aconoidasida > Nephromycida > Cardiosporidium > Cardiosporidium cionae. Next base: position 1,124 of record JADAQX010000078.1, read on the forward strand.
ATTCTTTTCCCTAATTACGTAGCAGCCCGCATCAGCAGTGCGCATTATTTTGATGAAATACAGGGTCATGCAACCCCTTTGTCGAAGCCCTAAAAAAAATTTGCTCTCCTCAGTAATTAACTTTATTATAAGCAATCATTTAATTTGTTTTACATTTCTTCTATATATCCTTATTTCAACTTGCACTAAAGTATACCTTTTTTTATAAGAAAGAAGTAAAAAAGTCACGAAATGGCAACATCAAAAATAGCAGTGGGATCGCTCCCATTTGAAACTCGCCTTTTTATCGACGGAGAATTTGTCGAAGCTACAAGTAATAGCATCTGGGAAAATGTTAATCCGGCGACCGAAGAAGTTTTAACAAAAAATGTTGAAGCCAGGTTTGTGTTAGTTTTATTATTCAAAATAGCTACCTACCTAATTTAGTCGAATATGATATTTGAAGCGTAAAGTGATATGATGTGAGTTTACGTGGGATTGCAGTCATGAAGATGTTGACAAGGCCGTTGAGGCAGCTAGAAGAGCATTTGAAACATGGCAAAGCATCGGAGGAAAGAGCAGACGCGACCTGCTAAATAAATTGGCCGACTTAATATATGAGCATCGTGAGCAGCTTGCATTGGCAGAGTCTCTTGACAATGGAAAACCAGTGTCGGTGGCTCTCGCGGCTGACTTGACTCTAGTAGTAGATTGTTTCAGATACTACGCAGGATGGGCTGATAAAATCCAAGGGAAAACTGTCCCAATTCAATCGCTTGGAAAAGGCGACCAGCAATATTTGTGCTTCACGAAGCATGAGCCGGTTGGGGTAGTTGGACAGATAATTCCGTGGAATTTTCCTCTACTTATGTTAGCGTGGAAAATTGGTCCAGCAATAGCAGTGGGGTGTACAGTTGTAATGAAAACTAGCGAAAAAACACCTCTCTCGGCGCAGATGCTGGCTCATCTTATCAAGGAAGCGGTACGCGTTCTAAGTATTTTTCAAAATACTTTTTTTGGGAGCTGCAAGAGCTTTTTGGTAGACTGGAAATACGTTTTATGTGATGTGCAGGGTTTCCCTCGTGGTGTCATAAATATTTTAACTGGTTTTGGCCCTTCTGTCGGTGAATATATGGTTCGCCATCCTGGAATTGATAAAGTGGCATTCACTGGCAGCTCGATCAGTGGAAAAAAAGTGATGATTGCTGCCGCTGAATCCGGAATGAAAAGGGTATCTTTAGAGCTAGGTGGTAAAAGCCCTTTGGTAGTGTTCGATGATGCTGACTTGGATGCAGCTGTCGAAGTTGCGCATTTGGGTCTATTCTTCAATCAAGGTTAGCATGCTATGCAAAGAAGAAAATAATTGGCAGTTTATACACATTATATTTTTCTCCATGCAGGTCAATGTTGCATTGCATCAAGTCGTGTATTCGTACAAGAGACAGTCTATGACAAATTTCTTGCCAAAGCAGCCGCTCGAGCTAAAAATGTTAACTTGACATCGCCACAATCTGCAACTTGTACTCAAGGACCCCAAGTCGACAAAATTCAATACGAAAAAATTTTGAATTATATAAAGAAAGGAAAGCAAGATGGTGCAACTTGCATTACCGGCGGTAAAGCAAGCAGTGGAAAGTATGTAATTTAGTTGATCGTACAATAATTACATTTTAATTACAGTCCTTTCATATGTAAGAATTTTTTTTTGGCAGAGGTTACTATATTGAACCAACTGTTTTTGGGGACGTGGAAGATAGCATGACTATTTGCAAAGAAGAAATTTTTGGTCCGGTCATGAGTGTTCTCAAATTTAAAACCATTGATGAAGTAGTTGCTCGCGCGAATGCTACCACATTCGGATTGGGTGCTGGCGTTTGTACGAGAGACCTAGGAAAAGCAATGACAATGATGCATAAATTGAAAGCGGGCACAGTGTATATCAACTGCTGGGATGTTTTTGATGCTGCTGCAGCATTTGGAGGATTCAAGCAAAGCGGTCTAGGCAGGTATAGTTTCTTTCGCAATAATTCATGTTAAATATCCTACCATTTCTGCAGTTGATTTTGATCTATGCGCACTTCAGGGAACTCGGAGAATATGGACTTGAACCGTACATTGAAGTGAAGACGGCAATTTCGAACTTGTCGTTTTAGATGGAGCAAAATTTTTTCATGTATATAACTGCGTTATAGCGTAATATAAGTAGTTTTTGTGATTATTTTTTTACATAGTATTTTTTAGAATTTTTTCAAGTGTAAGCAATATGTAATTTGGAAAGTGTGTTCCAACGACACTTTAATCTGCTCAACATGAGTCTGTTTCGTTTTCAAAAAAATTTTAAATTTTGATATTGGATGAGTTTGCATTCGATCGTACGCCGTGTCTGTTATCCGTTTGAAGAATGCGATTCAGTTTGTTTTTGCATCACAAATTGGATTTGCCTTTCTTGATTATGTTGAACATGGTTCTGCTACTTCTCTGGAAGGGATTTCTAGGTAACAGAAATCAAATTTAATCTAATTCCATTAATTATTTACAGCGGTTAAGCAAATGCATGAAATGAAAACTTGTTTATGATGGTAGGTGAAGTTAAATTTCTTCGCTTTGGAAGCACAAGAATTTGCAGTTACGTTAGCTCGCATGAAATAAAGGGAAAGTTGATTGATGCGTACTTCAAGGAGGTTCAAGTTTCTCTCGCAAATCCAGGACATTGCTCCGTTCCTCTGTCCATTTTAGCGAGGGCGTGGACTTGTAATGCAGCAGCAGATGTGTTAATACTTGTAGACTCATCGTTTCATTTCTCGGAGCTTGCGTGGCAAGAAGGTTTAAAACCTTTTCTTGAAACTTTCATAAAAGCACTAGATGTAAAAGAGCGTGGTAAAAGAGTAGGCTTAGCGACATTTAGCAGACACCTATCTGAATTTGTGTCTTTGGGTAGCCCTGACTCATATAATTTACAGGCTCTGCTACATGGAGTAAAAAAAATAGTTGAAATCATGCCTTCAGGGGAAAGAAAGTGGGGGATTGTATTCGAGGAGGTAAATAAATATCTTTCTGTGCAAGGATCCCGAAATGATGTCATAAAGGTTGTAGTGTTTGTTTTAGCGTACCCTACATCTACTGCGGAAAGTATGTATTTTCGTCAACAGTTAGTTCCAGTGTTTCCAGTACCGTGGGTAGAGGGGCATCCCTTACGAATTGTATTAGATGTAGGCGGGGACAACAACGTAATAAGTACTAAAGTTGCAAATTGCAATATTTTAGCAAGTGATTGCGCAACAAAGTTAGTTTTAAATGAGTTGGCAAATGCACATCAAGCAATCGACTGGCTTACTAGAACTCTTTGCAGTCATTTGCCACTCGATAAGATATGCAAAAAGTGGGGCGAATGGAGCCAGTGCCCAGTGTGCGGACCCGGGGAACGTAGAAGAAATCGGGAAATACTCCCACCTATAGCAAAGTATTCCTACACAGGAAGAAACTGTGTACCACCAGCGACGCTAACAACAGAGGAAGTTCCTTGTCGAGCACAACCACATTGCCCAGTCGATGCATTTTGTGGACAATTTATAATAGGTCCTTGTAGTGCAACGTGCGGATGGGGCACTGCAACTAAAATTCGGAAAGTTTACAATCAACCACCGCAACGTTATGGAGGTCGAACATGTGAGCAACAGCATAAACAAAGGGTTGCATGGCTTTCGTGCTGGAAGTCGCAATGCCCAACAACTACTACCACCACAACACTACCTCCTATTAGGCCAACGAGGAGTGCTTCTCCCAGTGTTCCGGTTGAGAAACCAAAGAGTGGCACGAAAGATGCAAAGGAATCACGAGTGAGTTACAAAAAACATTTACAAGGTGACAATTTTGTGGTTGCTCTACAAACGCCATGTATGTTTTCAGTATTTAGATGTAAGCAAAAACGTCCGTGATTAGTTGCTGCGGCAAAAAGCTGTTTACTGCACATATTTTGCAGCAGCATACAGAAGGACCGCTAAAGCTTTTTAATTTGTCCTTTACGGAATATGGGATACTTTTGGCTGCTGTAGCTGGAATCGTTGGCGCCGCCGCATTTCTGCTCTCTCTATTCCAGCGGTGAGTCCTATGCTATATACTACAACGAGAGTGCCCCAACTCCAAAAGTTTAGTCCTAGTTAGTTTTCATTTTTTGGATGTTCAGCATGAAAAGTCAGACACCAATAGACTATGGGCATTCTCAACATTTCGCTATGAAAGACTCCTCTAGTCTAGCAACAGAAGAAAGTTTCGCCATCATAGCCGAAGAATCTTACTGGGGCGCGTAGCAAGAAGATATATAGGAATCTTTGAAGTGTTCATGTCGAAGTATGCCCTACGTAGAATTTTGATAATGGATGAGATGAAAAAGAACTCATTGATTTCATAATTAGCGCAGTCTAAGCATGCTACAACGTTGACAACTAAAGAGATTCATAAAAAGAATGCTGTACTAGTTAAAGATTATATCCTTGAAATTTAGAGCAGACGTAAAACGTTTGTTTTGAATCCCCTGTAGCAAGCAAGTGAGCCTTTTTTTAGCCATTGGTTTCATGCATCTCATTGCTGCTCACACCGAAAGAACAACTAAGAGGAACCTCCATCTTCTAAGCAAGTATTGAAGCTTCGCCCACATAGAACACTGTGCACACACGGGATGTTGCGGACTAAAACATAATCATCACCGATACCGCAATTCAGCTCACTTATTTTGTCAGCATATTAAAAGCTAATTCTTTCCCTAGCTACAGCTATAGGATACAAAGCAACGCGTATAATAAGAAGAGAGTGATTCTGGTTGATTTAAACATTTAAAAACGTAAATTTAGAAAAATTCCCTTCACACAAAGACCGAAAGAACAAAATAGAATAAAAGTAGGTAGCCTGTATTCACGTTACTGCTGAGCAGAACACAGCAACACTTTTCAAAATTTGCAACTGCAACCTTCCAGCAGCGTTTAAACGAGACATTCTACAAGATAATGGTTAGGAACTGGTCTGAGCACTTCTCAATCGGACTGAAAATGGATCTGTATGAGCATCAACTTTTGAGTACTCCCTGAGATGCCCAAGCAAAATAGACAGATTTAAGAAGCATTTGCACTTGTTAAGTGGGGAATGTGCAACGCAGTGAGACGACTTTTCAAGAACAGACAGCATCCATAGAAAAATGATGCAGCTTCTCAATAAATTTTTTCCCCAAAATTTGCATATTTAAGATAAACAAATCAAACATATTAGTACTTATACTCTATTTTTTCCATCCAATCATATCTAAGCACAAAAATATTGGGTGCATAGAAGATTAAAAGCAAAAGTTACATAAAGCAATATCACAAAATGGTAAGCGTCAGGGTCTTACTTGTTTGATGCAATGTACCGCAAAGGGCGCGTTAAGGATTTTTCTTTCGAAGGGAAGGAGACTGAATATCAACACAATGAAAGAATATTGTGTAAGGCAATTCAGGTTTTGCCTTTTTACAAATGAGATTACATTTGCAAAAGGTAAATACACACATTATCTCAATATGACAAAACAAACAAAGAAAATAAAGATACCAAACTTCAATTGATAGATTAACAGATATTTACAAAAACGTAGTTTTGGCTCCCTTTCACCTGTTGGAATTATAGGAGCAGGATGACCCAAAATTCTAGTATCACCCGGTTGGTCATTACTTAAAGGATATCCCTGAGTTGGGTGTGGAATAGATGATTCCAAGATGTTAGGTACAGATATGTTGTTTTTCCTTCCTAATGGCAAGTCATCGAGAATCATAGGTTTATAAAAACATTCAAAATCCATCTATGCATTGACGGAGTAAATTCCTTAGGTGAAAATGTATATTTCTTTAAATTACCATTCATGTCTTCTCCAAACGCTTCGGAACTAGTAAAATGACTGTAAGCATTTTCTGTATCGAAAAAAAAGAAAAAAGGGATAAGAATGCGATTAGCAAGAGGAAGATTTTCTCTCTTTAATTTTATCAACTAAAAAGCTTAATTTACACAAGGCAGTAGGGGGAGTAACTGCAAGACCTTTTCTAGACAGCCTCGAACTTTAAAAATTGCATTACAAAAGCATACAAAAAACAACATTTGCAAACAATTTTTGCCAATACAAAAATATCTCCATATGCAATGCATGAAAGATCTTGCTTACAAGCAAAAATGTCTCCTACCTGCCAATGAGTGATGACAAGAAATTTCTCCGTGTAATTCGCCATTAAAATTTTCTTCCTCAGGAGAAACGAAAGGAACTGGTACAGCTGAATGTAAAGTCACTTTCAGCGAATTAGAGACACTAACTAAAATAGCTTTCATTTGAAATTGCCACCCCTAACACACCTAAGACTAACGCAAGAAAAAAGTACAACAAAGAAAATCATATAATACCATAATCAGGAGATTCTCTCAATAAGAATTTTGAACTCTCCAGTTGTATCCTGGCTTGGTTTTCAATAATATCCTGGGTTTCAATAACTTCCGGAGTAGCAAATGAGTCACCCACAGCGGCTTGGAAATGCCTATGTATCGCTTAGGACCACAACAAGAGGAACAGAGTAAACGATGTGTAAGTAGTAAAGTTTCTTAGTGTTCCAAAAAGATGTTGAAATTTCCATTTAAAAAATTTCCCATTGGACCACTTTATCCCACACATTCCTCTGTAATGCTATCTAACATGTGGACATCCAATTTACTACTTTCTACAAATGAAAATTGACCATCCAATTTACCACTTTCTACAAATGAAAATTGACTTCACGCCGGGTAAATAACCTAGTAAATAGTATTTTTGAAGCTTTATGAAAAGAAACTGAAGTATTAAAAACTTTACGTGCTTGAGAAAAAGGTGCGATATCCTTCCCATGTAATTGTTCGGCAAAATGAAAAGGAGGCTGAAATCAAGCGGAAAAAAATCACATATTATCAATAAATGAAAAATAAATGTCATTTTATCTTCTAACAAAATAATTACAGATGATAAAACAACTATTTTGAAGTATTTTCAAGCCTATCACCTTAACGCATTTACCTAAATGTAACTGATTTTTTAATAACTCGCACTTTGTGATACATCAATAAGAAAGAGTTATATACTTATATTACCGGATGAGAAAGAGTTGAATGAAGCCTTTCATCTTCCCCCCGATAAGTAGAAACTGAAGAAATTTTAATTAGTTTGTAACGAATTATGAAGGGTCACAAACTACTTCTAATATATAACAAAGCTTATTATTCTTTCCTTGTTTCCATTTTTAGCACAAGAAAACAAAAATACAATTATTACGAGTGTCCCAATAGGTAATAACATTTTTTTTATCAAGAGAATAGACACCTAATTTTCACACGAATTAGTAAATATTTAAGAAAAAAGAATAACTAAATATAAATTGATAAAGAACAATCCGTTTTAAATGTACTTGGAGCATTCTTTTTCGCTTGCGCATCCAGAAAAGTCTGCTTTTCTACTGTAGGAGAAGCATTTTCGTTGGACGGAGCATCATTATGATTATCGAGAGGTGTGGCAGCACTCACATGGCCTGACGCAAAAATTCGAAGTAAAAGTTGTTAAAAATAATCAAAAAAAATTCTAGCCATATACAAGGAAATAAAAAGTATAGCTTGGGAGATACAGAACCATCACTAGAAACCCGAGGTCAAAAACACATTGAAAACGAATATTCACAGATGAGATGCATTAAAAAGGAAGAGAAGGGAGATGCACTTTAAACAAAAATTTAGTGAGAAAAGAAGAAATGCTATCCTGAATCCATGCATTATAAAAAACTTGAAAATCTCACCCAACATATCGAAATCAAGAGGATCATGATCCAAAGCATAAGGTTCTTCGCCCGCTTGTAACCAATTCGCTACTATGGGTTTAACAAAATCGTTACACCATGAGTGGAATTCCTTACCCATTTTATTTCCACCAATCTGGAAAGAACAGCAAAAACTTACCATTATAGATAACCAAAGAGTGACGCATCAAAAAATTCATTTCAGTGAGGTAGGAAGAATAAAACAAAAGCATACCATACTTTTTAAAATTTACTACCATACTAGAGGTCCGCATTTACAATGTTTTGAAGTATACTGCTCACCACAAAATTTTCTACTTCGGGTATAGAATCAAGCATATGAGGGGACCTCCTAAAGAGAATGCAGTCGTTTGAGGAAAACAATGAAAAGTATTTCATGCACAAAAGTATATTCATTCAGGTGTAGGAGTATACACCAACGAATCCAAAAAAAAATACTCCTCTACCGTCCTAAACTCAAAATAAAAGACAAGCAGATCATTGAAAGTTCCAATCTTTTTGCTTCCCTTTTATTTAATATCACGGATTTTCAAGAGATAGAATAAAAGATTTCAGCATCATTCTGGGATGCTTAAAATTTAAGAGTACACACACCTTATTTTATACAAACACAACAGCTTTTACGCATAAGCGAATTTAAACGTCAGCATATAAAAAGGTGATAGCATGAGCTATTGCAATTTTTCAAACAAAAAAATGATAATTTTACAATCAAATTGTTCTAGAAATTTGAGAATAAAAATTACCAGCATCTGCTTGTTTCAAATATTTTTTCATACTTTTCTGGTTGCGATTCAAGGCATTTTGCTACCACCGCCGTATGGAGATACATAAAAGCTCCAAGCTGCTGCACTTGAAAATTCAGATCAGACAATTGGTGCTGTCTTAAATCGAAAGCAGTCTTTATCATCGCTAAATGCAAGCAGAAAGCAGGAATGTTTTTGTTAAAAAATAAGATTTATCTGAACGACGAAATAAGAGCGGCAACCACTTTCCTTCTTTCCCATGCTCACTGCTCATACTTCTATATTACCTAGCTCTTCGAATAAACCTCCCAGATCTGTCCTAGAAGATGTATCTCCCTGTCAAAAAAAAAACTATAAGAAAGTTACATACAAAGATTGCAGTTTATTACATTCCAATCTTTTTCCAAAATCGTGAAGACATATTCATTTTTACAAATAACAAACGTACCTTTTCGATCGTAGAAGCTGCTCGTTCACACAGCCAGTTAATTCTTTTGACCATATTTTCAATAAATTCTGTATCTTTCCGTAGGATATCTTTCCTCTTTATTTTTGAAGAACCAAAGGGCCAAAACTTTCCGAAAAATAATCGGGTAACCATCTATGGGAATGTAAGACAAAACAAAAGCATGGCAAACAAAAGGGCAAACTACGTAGTGATATACAGGATAAAACCTCAATTTTGCTCGTAATTAAGACCATTTAAATGGTAAATAACACCGATAATAATAGTGTGTATGTAGACAGTATAGAGAGCGGATGCAAATAAAAATCTAACAAGGACGGAGAAAAGCATTAGTAAAGGATTCCATATGTATGGTTGTCTAGCAGAAAGCCTCAAATGATTTTGTCCCACAACAGAAATTGCCTGACCGACAAAGCCGCTAAATTTGTGTACGGCAAAATCCACTGCAGGAAGCAAAAGATGCATCCATTGTATAGACTCAAGAACTACTGCACAAACTGCTTTTGTATTCAAAAAATGGCAATTTATTATCTTTTTTTTTAGGAAATTATTTCCTTTAGAAATAGAGTCCGAGACGAGAGAATCCGTTGCAAAAATTCTTCATTAAGATAACGAATTACTTTCATTGTAAGTGTAAAAAAAAACAGGCATCCAATTACCAAGCGTGATTATTCCCATGTTCTTATTCGGAGTAGAACAATTCACTATTCTCCCCAGTTTCAAACAAATCAACGCTATTTAGTCTAGCTTCCATAAACAATACATCTAAAAAAAACTTCTCGAAAAGATAAATAACTTGAAAGTAGAAAAGAACTCTCAAAGTTTTTGATATTGACCAACCTTAAAATAGAAAAAAGTGGCTATTCTATCTTGCAAACCAGAAACACGTGAACGCTCAAGAAATCTACTACCCATTACAGCGTGACAAAAGTACTCCTAGAAATATTCTTATTGAACGTACGAAGAAATAAACAAATTTCAATTTGTTTGCAAAATCACGATAAACTTGTTCAATAGCATAGACAAGAATGATGTAGAGTTCTTTGGTTTCAACACTTACTTATAGGTATTACGGTTTCTTTCCATCGCAGAAATATCCCCAAAAAAACAAATCTAAGGTGCCGTGGAAATTTATTGATATAGAAAGAAATCCATTCTGGATATAAATCCATTGTGTACTCAGAAGTTTTACTGTTATACCAAGCTGCACAACGTTTTTCTACAAGAAAAGCAAAAGGTGCACACATGAGAGGACTGCTCAACATATGGTGTTGCATATTAAAGACAGACTACAAGAGATCATTCCACTAAAGCAACCTCGACAAATAAATACTCACTTATTTTGAATGAGTTTTCACCTAAAAATTCGCATTCTATTCATATAACCAAAAAGATCTACTAAGGCTTTAATAAAAGAGCTATAGGAAATATTTCCAAAAATTTTAATTCATTACTTTTACCATGTGTGCAACAATGATAATGCAACTCATAGAAATGTAAAGCTAAATTTTTAAAAAGATACCCATTTCCATGTTAGAATATTCTTTAATCCCCACGGATTCCTCCACATCTATGGGAGGAGTCAAAATCGGATCTTCCTTACGAAGGCTATCACCCCTAGTATAGGCATGATCATCTTTTCTAGTCACGGCAGATTTGTGGGAAGAAATAGCATCCTGATTCCAATGATCGCTGGATTCAGAAATACGGTTATCCACGGCAGCAACCGTAGAAATTTCTTTTGGCAAAGGTTTGCTCGGCTATAAAGCAGAAATATCACTCTTATTAGAATCAAGCCTCTATATACCCACTAAAAAAATCTATTTTGAACTAATCCCCCAAAAAGTCTATGCCAGTTATTACAATTATATCTAATCAGGATGTGCGTGAAAAACATTTTCAAATTCAAAAGCTTTCTAATTTGAAAAGGCAAAAAAACATCACATCATTATAAATAGAGTACAAGAAAAAACAATGACACAATTTTGCTTGATAAGGTGTGCTACCAGAATTTTAGTGGCTTCGTTTCCATTTGCAAGTATAAAAGTGTTTTCCTTTACAGTAGCATCGCTTGTTACAGGTATATACTGGTAAAAATAAAAAATAGAAATAGGGGAGTAGCATAACTTGTTCACATAAAATATCATATCTTCTTCACGCAAATTCTCTAGGTATAGAGTTCAATCTGCTCAAATACTTTTTCTAATACATGGCGTTAGAGTTTACGTGTATAGTATCCGATTTTCCACACAGGAAAGCAGGAAATAGCATATAGCAGACATATAACCTTAACTACAGTTTGTATACTTCATCTTTGTACTCTTCATTTATAGCCCGGCGAGGATTTATTTCTAAGTCCGGTGTAGCCGATGCTGCAAACTGTAACAAGTGATACACGAAACAAGTGTAAAAAACTTAATTATTTATCAAAAGCAAATATAAACACATCTTTTTTAGTATGAATGTTTCGAGCATATTCTACCAATTTACAAGAGCTAAATGAGCTAATGAGAAAGCCATGCACCCCAGTAGGATTCACAGTTGAACATCTTACAGCAGCAGAAACAATGGGAAGCTACTACTTTCAGACCAGTAAAAGAAAGTCAAATATGGAATAATCGTTGCATCAAAATTTAACGCAACAACAATATCCTAGGAATGAACGCAACCGATCAAATGGATGGCACTATCATTATGAATCAATTACCAATAAAATTCAAATTGACGATAAGAAAGTATGCGCGCATCATTCTTTTGCATACGTATACATTAAACTCACCAAATTTTTATCCTGTTTCTAAAAGGTTTTTAGCTAGTAGAGGATACAAAAAGCATAACAGCACAAAAATGCATCTGGAATGCAGATTGGTGATATAAAAAAAATTAGATTGGTGATATAAAAAAATTTAGGGGACAAAATGCAGTGATGGAAAAGTTGATTAGTATCAATATCAAGCTAAAGCAGAGCACAACAATCAGAGGAATTCCAGGGTTTACTGTGAACTTATAAATACAAAGCATATTCTGGCAATGTCATTTCTGAGGCAGATAGTAAGCTAGCAAGAGTGTGCCTACATCTGGGTACAAAGATTACATAAATACAATAAGTCACAGTTTCGAAAAACGAAAGAAACGCGTGGTTACCCCACTTTGTGAAATATTGTACCTATAATTTATATCACGAATACAAAATTATCGCTGAGTAGTATACAAAATTGAAGCAACTACCAGCTAATTCTGCATGAGTGAATGATTTGAAGCAATGGCTAACAAAACAAAAACATGTTACACTTTGTACCAATCACTTTCATGGCTGATGTGCCCTCATAAAGTGTGATTATACATCACATCGAACAATTCCCATGCAAATACGCTTCACCCCAAAAAATATAATTGCGAAAGTCGTACCGGTTCTGCTAGTACAAAAAGCGAAGCACTTGTAATAAAGAGGAGTAGAATTGTCAGTGAGGACTTTCTGAGAGAACCCCTCGCGATTTGCATCCTGCCGAAAAGGTTCGTATGCACAACCCTCGATGGTCCGTTTTTTGAAATACTATTGAAGGTGAAGGCTAGATTTTTCAACCGAGAGCAAGAAACATTTTCTTCAGAAGATCTTTTCCTTAGAGGAAAATGATTGTGCTATTAGCAAAGCAAACAGATAGGCTCGGTGTTTACGTGCCTAATAGGAAAAGTAGCTCATGTCTACGATGGAAAAGATAGTAGCAGCAGAGCTGAATTTCTTCTGCCACACTCTCAATTACTTTGATGGGTTTAAAGTGGCCACAATTTGTTTTCCAAATGTACAAGAAACAGAGTTATGCAGCAAACTTTAGAGTTAACCAGATTCCAAGGCTAATTAATGCACTGCATTCCGTCGACTTAGACTCGTCGCTGAATTACGAGGAACTGTGTGCGGCCAGTTATTTCCTGCGTTTGATTTTCTTTTACCGCAATGTATCAATTCATTAGCAAAGATGAACAAGGAGACAAATTTCCCTTTATGTTTATTTTGCGTGAAATACCTTGCGATTGCTTCTTTGAAAAGGAGCATTGCATTTTTATTTTTTATTTTATGGTTCAATGAAAAACTTAGCGAAAAAAGAATATGGGAGTATATTTGATAACTCAGTGCTGCAGCTATACCTTCCACATTTCTTGCTGCAATCCTTACACTATTCATGTATATTTTTAAAGTGTCAATAGATGCATCAAATATATATTGAAGCTATGATTTTTTCTTGTAAGGCATATGAGTCTTGTTTGCAATTCCATTGAGAAAGCTTACCGCCGACATTGTACAATTCAGCAAAACGGAATTTCTAAAAGGTTATAAAGCAAGTAACCTTGTGCCGTGATGCATTCTTCGAATCTTCTATTACATGCATGTGGCATTATGCATTCTAGTGATAACACAATGAATGCTTAAAATTTTGAAAAGTTTGCAAATACTACGAGTTTTAAAGTTTATTTCCATCTCGAATCTCAGCTTTTTCTTTTCCGTAATGAATAAAATTTCATCAAATTAGATTTGCGGGTACTCAAGAGCAAAGAGGGTGCGGTGCAGTAAGCAGAATAGTATTATTAGAGGAAAAGTAGAGCGCGGATTTTTCTTACTGAAATTAATGTTTCAATGCGACAAATATTTTTATGTGATTAGGCGGCAGCATTGATAAGCGAAAGCAATTGGCAGAATAATACGATAACAGTGCCTTACTGCAAGCTTCGATTCTACAAAGACAATGATTGTTGCTGTAATTTTGTCTCGCATGCTTTTTTAAACTAGATGATGGTTATCCTTCTAACATTTTGTATTTTACGATTGGGAGTGAGGGCAGTTTCGATTGTTTACATATTGAAGTAACCCGAACAAACTAAAATAGAACCTTTTTGAAGTTTCAAACTTTTTTGTTGAAATGGTTCCGAACTTGGTAATCCACTTCAGAAGCGAAATATATAGTCTCTTCAGCAGAAGAAGAAATTCAGCTATTCAAAAAGAGAAAAGATTTCCAATAAAAGCACAACTCTTTATAATATGAATAAACATCTTTACCGGTTATATTAGAATTTGACACTAACAGAAAAAGTTAAGTCCGTTGTTTCCTCATTTTCTTGCAGCAACACTGAAAGAATCAAGTGTATTGAATGCCAAGATTTAGTTAAACATTTTGTAAGTTACCAGGAGAATGCATGAGATGCAAACAAATACCTGAAAATAAAGCATACTAAGTGACAGACTGGGGAAAGCGCATATTTGCTATTATGCCCTCCTCCATTTTTATAAGTAATGCATTGGCCAAAATTCTTTTTCCCCTAGTCCAATTACTTGACACTAGTTTTAAGAAGAAATATCTGGACTTTAGTGGGAACTATTCGTTACAATTTTTCTGTAGGAGCTGAGTATATAAACGACTGTCAGCTTCTTTCTGGCATGTAAATGAAATGAATTTCTTTTTTCTTTGCGATTTTACTGAAGTTTAGACATTGAAAGATACTGTCTTCGATTTTTTAATCGCAAGTTCAATAAAATCGTAAATGATTCCATCTGTGAAAAAATTCTTTGCTTGTCGCGCAAAATATGAGCGATTCGCCAACAAGTGCATAAGATAGATTAAATAAAAAACTGCTTATATACTAGCATGGTTCAATATGGTATTATCATTTCAGCAAGTTTATTGTATACTATTGTGAAATAGTTCCAAAAAACATTGCTAACCAATCCTCGGAAAAAAAAACCTTTTTACTGAAGAATACAAAAAGTAATACAGCAAGCAAAATCTCACGCCACGGGAAAAAATTGCAAGTCCACAAAAAATTTTCAAACCAGCCTTGCAGCTATCAAAGATTCAATTGATAATAAGTTAATTCAATTTGAAACGAAGTAATTAAAATTGTACTTGGCTTGTTTCACTTGTTCTTAATATTTCTACATTCAGAAGAACTGTTATGCACATACAATGTGATAATTAAATCGTTCTGCAAAGATAATGCCCGCATTGCATCAGGGTATAGGTACGGGCCTTCCTTGTACAAAGCTGCTGTGTCGAGTCGTACTGCTCCCCAACGTTCTAACGGGGTTGGTTCAGTAGCCGCAGAAGAGTAGCCAGCCCCCCTCTGCTCAATCGCTCAAAGTATACGATGTACTTGTACTAATGCAATTGCTACAGCGACATTTCGCTGAATTGATCTGAAACATCATAAGTACAATATTTCGCCGAACATCTTTCAGTTTTTCTTCATTGAACATCTTGCATTTCAATTCCTACCCCGTTATCTTGTTACAACAGTATCTTCGCTGATTGTTTAATCATTCTGTTTCCGGTAAGATTTCATTTCTGTGTAAATGTGTAGTTGAATGACTTTCGTTTTGTTCCGACTTCTCTTTCTTCGTTAAGCCTCCACCCGGTGGGAGTTAGTTATGCAGTTGTATTTACATATCTTCTTTACTGACTGTTGCAATAGTAAACATATTTTGTTTTTAGAAAATGCCTGTCAAGGAAAAACGCACAAAGGAGCAAATTGCAGCCGCTGCATCCGCGGGAGGTCGCTCCAAGAAGAAGGTATTTCAAAGGAAACACGCCTACTGCTGTGTTATTTTTTCTCTGCTTAATGTAAAATCGAAATGAAATTTTTTTACTACAATTGGCAGATTTAAATCTATCGGGGGGGGCATTTTCATATTTGTTCACAATGAATCTTTTTTTGTTAACGTTCTTGCAGAAATGGTCGAAAGGTAGAAGCAAGGAGAAGATTAATAATATGGTTGTATTCAATGAAGCGACCTATGATAAATTGCTTGCAGAAATTCCCAAGGCAAAGCTAGTAACTCCTTCTGTGATATGCGAAAAATTAAGAGTGAATGGTTCTTTGGCACGTCAGGCTATTCGAGTTCTTTGTGAGAAACAACTTCTTAAAAAGGTTGGGGAGCATCATCATTCTCAAATGATATACACAAGAAACACGGGCTCGTAGAGGGGTAGCTGCTGCTCAAAATTGTTCATTTTTTGAACCTATACAATTTCGTTAGTATTTATCTTAATTCTTGTTTGCCGTATTATTGGCAATGATAACTCTTGATATTTTCTTACTTTCATTAAAGAAACTGGGTTTCGAGAAGAACTGTAAGAAAACAAGAGAATGCTAGCGTGATCTTCGATCTATGAATAAACATTTTATGAAAACTGCTGGGAAACTTTCACTGTTGTCTATAAATACCACTAAAACCGCAAATATGGCCTAGAGCGCTGTCTAAAAGTGCCTGGAAAGATTTCTCACTTTTACCTTGTGATGTAAATGAACCAAATTTCTGTCGTGCACCGCCTAAAATTAAGTTGTGGCTTAAATGTTTCTACTTGTGGTGTGTTTGTTTCATGGAATTTTTCTACCCATTGACTGATGAATCTGCAATGATAGGTCTGGAATTTAAAATATGCTGAGATCTCGCAGAGCCGAAAAATTTATTTTTTTCTGACAATGGTAGACAATTCGATTGTATTGAAATAATCATTTCATTAATTTGTTGCTTATTTGTGCTTATATGACGCTCGTTGTAATTCCTGATTTTCTATTCGTTATTTTTTTGACATTGAATGTGCAAAGGATGAAACTAGATTTAACGAATGAGCCTCTTGCAGCAAGTGCGTCGTTATGATCACTGCTGGTTGGCTATTCTTTGTGATTTGATAATGTCATAGTTACTCTGATTACATGCGCTTTGAATTTTTGATTCGTGCTTTCCAATTTTGTGAAAATGGGCTTTCCGACATATTTTCAACCAAATCGTCAAGTGGTCGCAATGTTCATATTATGCAATTATTACATACGCATGTAGTATTTGCTAATACAAATTTTCATTCCGTATTTAACTCTTTCACTTAATGAGAAAATAAAGATCAAAAAGAATTAGAGTAACTAGGTAAATAAAGGCAATATATTTAACAAAAACCTCTAGAAAGGGTTCATGGATTGTGTAAGACTAAGTGGCTGGCAGGCGAATTAGGGTGAATATCTGCTGCTAAATCCGTGGAAGGCAAAGAATTTTACTTTCTCCGCAATACGCAATCAATGTAATAAACTGATTTTGTATCTGTTCTTACCTGGTGGTCCAGCAAGATGCCTGATTGTAGGGGAAGTACGCGAGAAAAACCCTTCGCATCGAAATTTTAACTTTGCCGTGCTGTTTGAATGTTTAAGTTGGTAGGGCTCAATGCTTTGTGAGTAGAAAAGCGCGTTGTTCTGTAGTAGGGTGCGCGGAAAAGGAAAGTGCTTCTTTCTTTAGAAGAGCTTAGTAGATTTCCATTGATTGTGCGTTCCGTAGCGGCTAATTCTACTATATTTCTGCGGAGTCATGTAGGCGCTGTCAATTTAGGTTCGAAAATGAATTAGTATAAGCAATCGAAGAGAATGCACATAACAAGAAGAGAAACTGATAAGGTCTTTTTTGTAGAAGGAATACAAAGTTATTTGCTTTCAAAGCATGACATTTTTCTACAGATTGAATTTATTGTCCCAAATCCTTCTCTTCTATCTCTTAATCTTAAATGCTTCACAAGTATTTTGCCGTAGTTCTATTTCTGGAGGAACTTTTGATGAAGCTGCCTCATCAAAGACATATGCGATCAATCTTGCGAAAGCACGATACCATCCTTATCCGAGAACAAATTGCTTTTATTATTTACTATTCTCTGGATCTTATGGAGATGGTTTCACACGCGATTCGTATATTTTTTCTACCGTCACTTCACTGAGAAATGCTGTTCCGCATGGTTTCGTCGCAACGAGATGTCAATGGATACCTAACAAGATGCATAATTGCCATTACAATGCAAGAAAAACGTCAACGATTTCAGAATTAGCTAGTTTACAATCGTCCTACTTGGTTCCACCTTGGCTCCGGGTAGGCTATCCTCTTCCCATGCTGTCGGCATCCGCTAGGTCAACAGTGAGCGCCTCCAAACAGCGAAGGAGCAACAGGAATAGCACGGCTATTGCTCGAAAGCATAAATTGCCCCCATGTAAGTCTTTAGGGTGAAAAAATGAATTAAAGTTTGTACAGTGTAGAATCTTGTTTAAAAAATATTTGTATTGCTTGTTCTTGATGTTATTTTAGTGACGCTTCACGTGCTACATAGCAAAAGTACAAGTCTATTTAGAAAAAATATCGTCGCTTTATAATTCAAACAAAAGTATTTGAAATTGATTTTTCATTGCTGCTTCCCGATGTAATTATTTACTCTTGCTACATTCTGGCTAAAAATATGAGCGTGAACAGCATTTCATACAATATTGTAGTTAGAATTGAATTATCCGAAAATGCAATAGGTGGGATTTTCAATCATTCAATTAATTTCAATTAACCATTATGCGCTTCTTATCTTGCAATAGTGGCTCCTGACAACACGGTAGTACAACTTCGGAGTGCCATCGTACAGCGGAATCTAAGACGCAAATTGCTTGTCCAAAAGTTCAAGAATAAGCGTGATAAATTAAAGATTTTGATTAAGGAGGCGAAATCAATGGATGAACGACTTTTTTGGCATCAGAAACTCCAAGGATTACCTCGGGACTCGTGTGCGGTACGATATCGTAATAGATGCCTCTTTACTGGCAGAGCTAGAGGATATAGTCGTTTTTTCGGACTTTCCCGCCAACAGGCGCGAAAATTTATTCAAGAGTTATATTTCCCCGGAGTTGAAAAGGCTAGCTGGTAATATCTGGCCCGTTCATATTTGGCTTTTAGGATTCTGCTTCATTGATATGAACCGTGTGGAAACAATTACATTGGCTATTCGACTGCCTCGTTGCTTGCAGGATATTTTCATGTATTACTTGGTAATTTGCTTTTTTCAAACTTCGAATTTGATCTTGTGATATTTAATATTTCTTATATTGAAAATTTATGTTGTAAATCTTTATTTTATTTTTTTTCTGAATGGGGTATTATTTTGTGATACAATGTGAATAATCGAAAGAAGAAACTATGTATATTCTTCTCCACCTTCTACTCAAGTTTAGTCAACAATTACATAGAATAGGTTTATCTTATAAAATTTTCTTCACCAAATGAGTTAGCGAAACGTGATTCGAGAACATAAAATTCTAGCTTGAAAATTTCTTTGAGTTATTGAAAAATCGAGATAAAGGAAATTGTCTAGCTATCAATTTAATTACAATGAAAAAAATTCTGACGAATGCGTTCGCATAATCCTTAAAAGCTTTTTTCCAAATAGGATAAAAGATAACACAGATACTACGTTACTGCACTTATTAATTTGGCATTTAGCGAATATGTAGAAATTGGTTGCCAAGCACAATATCACAAAGATAGTAGCTAATCTGCATTCGACATTTTTACATCTCCATTTAGTAGTTATGACATGGAAAGTGCGATGACTTTGCAGAGAATGCAACGAAGAGACCAAATTTTTGTTTCGTTTACGGTTTTGCACATATATTTCACAAAAGCATTTAGCATCGAATTTGAAAGATTTCGTGGTTTGCGAACCATCGTGCAAAAATATTAACTTTTTTACTCATGATGTGTTCAAGCTGAGAAATTGTATGCTTCCAAGTTACTTTTGAAAATTTTATGTTAAAGTCACACATAGCTAAATGAGTTTCCATATTATTCCCTGTGTACTTTAATTCTATGGAAAGCATTTTGAGTAAAAATAATGAACATCTCGACGTCAGAGCTCCTATTTTTGGAATACTTGCTGTGAAACTGCATTGCTTTTTCCTTTAAGGCATGTGCATATTCCATATCTTTTGCATCTTACCCAATTGCCTTCTTTCAAATGCTTGTGGGATCAAACGAACAGGAAAATATTTTTAGAATGGAGTTGTTCGTCACTCCCTTGCCCTTTACAGCTTCATTAACTACTAATTCCCCAAACTGCGCGCTAAGCAATTTAAGACCTTGCTAATGCAAGTCTAATTTCCATTCATTTCAAGCTAAAAATAAAATTCCTTCACAAACAGAATGTGTTGTTCCATTGTTATGGAAGAATTAACAGAAAATCCAAAACATATCGAGTGCTTCCACGTTTTTGTAATGCGAAAACATTAGCACATTTTACAGCTGATGTTTTTTTTGCTTACTTTTGCCTAACCATGACATTAGCGTGATGGCCTGTGGTTTCCCTCCCATACTTTCAATGTGTTAATTCATGCTGGCCAATGCATGGATTATGTATACAAAGGAGGAGCTATGAACCTTTTAAAGATTTTTGGAACAATTTTGTGGTTACGCAGTCCATTCTCTTGCTTAAGTGGATTCATACTATTGTCACTGGTGACGAATATAGCAGATGGGTGGACCTCTACTAGAAGAAATGAAATTGTAGAGAATGGGAAGATCATTTCATTTCAGCACTCGCTGCGGCGTGAAAATTTTAGAATGTACAGTAACTACCCTGACTGTACATCTAGGTGCGGTACCAAAAAAAATCCTTCCTCTTCTTTATGTGTACCCCTCCAGTTCACTGGAAGTAACCAGCGGAAAGTATTTCGAATGAATTGGTGGCTTTCCAGTTTTACTTCACTACATTTTTGTGGTGAATTGCCTCTCATAAATACAGAAAAACTGAAGGAATTTTCATCGCAGGTCTAGAGAATGCAAAAACTACATAAGTAGCATAGAAAGTACTTTCTACATTCAATTATTATGTAATCTAAAGCTTTAGTGGGTTTTTTTATTTGTATTGCCAAAAAATTGTATCCACATGCAAATAGGCCACGGAAGTTTATGCTTAGCAATACTTTGGAATTGTGTCGTGAAGTGAAAACAGAAAAATATAAGATAGTAGAATAAAAAAGTATGTTAGTGCAGGAACACACAGAAAGTGATAAAGAAAACAATGTTAAGTTATCTGCGTAGATACAAAAGTTGTACAAATGTTCCTTACGTTTCGTAATGAACGTAGAAAAAAATTATTTCCTATATTATGGCCGCAAAATGTGTTGATTTTCTCGGCGCTGTAGCAAGTAATCTTTTTATATTGCACGTCTAGTGAATATATATCTGTTTTCCTTTGTCTCATCTTGAGGTTAGCACCCTTTTTAGTATTGCTCCTTACTAGCAACTTATTTTACTTTTCATTTCTTGACTAAGGTACGTGAAAGTAAACCTCTTCGCAGTATTTTTTCATGTATTTCACTATTTAGGAGCTTCCATTTAGCAAACTGGTTTCTTGGTACATGCCTGAAAGTCTTAGTCTAATGAATTCCCAAAAAGCGCAGAGCCAATCCTTTGATGAGAGAAATGATATACCTGCTACTCTTAGATCTGTTAATGAATGGTTTCGCCATTCCCTGAATATCTTGCAAAGGTAATGTGAACATTACATTGTTTCAAAAATTTTAAATAAAATGTTACTAGCAATGAGAATTTATTCGAAAGAATTTCAGTATCTCCACTAAATCGAAATGCGTGGCATTGATAGCTAACTAAAAAGGGATTACAAGTGGGATTCAGTTGCTCTTTTTCATGTATATTACGGTGTATTTTTAATCCTTTTGATTTTTATCATTTTTCAAATGCAAATAGTTTTTCCCGCATTTAGCAGTAATTGTCAAATTTGGCACTACATTTTAAGATGCAAAAAAGCATATTACTTATTTGCTAAATATTTCCTGGGCTACTTTTTCTATGTTTTCTATTTAATCATTATGAAGTAATATCATGAACTGCTCTTCTAGTTTCATTTGGACAGAGATATATTTTGGTAGCTTTCAAAAATTCCCCACTGTTTGCTGGAATCGTAATTATTTTTCCGATATTAAATACTAGAATTTCCTATATCTTTTTTGATTAAAATTTTTAAAGCTAAAACTGCAATTTGTGCATGTTTTTGAAAAATTTTAGGGAATTTAATAAGGAAAATCGTTCAAAATCAAATTTATCTTTAAATGAATCTCTTAATTCGTCATTTGTAAGGAAGGATATTATCGCTTCGCATCCAGCATCACTTCTGCCAGGAATTTTGTGGAATGCAGGAAAAACTGAAGAGCTCAGAAATCTAAAAAATGGTACGGAATAGTTTTTACTGAAAGAATGAAAAGCGACTTATTTCATTTAGAGCATTAAAATTTGTACCAAGCTCCATTTTTTTATCGTTTTCTGCGTAGAAGATGGCGCATCACGTGATGGACGATTAAATTCTCTGCTGCAAGAAATGTCAAAGCCACTTGATGATGCAAAGAATAATTCATTTACTCGCGGGTATATTCCAGAAGATTTTCCAACATCAACTTTACAATTTTTTCGGGAATACGAGTTATCCAATAATACAGAATGGGAACAAAAATTTCGGGATGATCCGTTGAAAATAGCAAAAAAATTTCAGGTTAACTGCTTTATTTTTAATTAAACTATTAACCGAGAAGCAGTTTATATAGCACTTCAATAGTGTGCGATTCTACTCTTAAATTTTATCAATAAATTTTCTGTGCTTTGACGGGCCTCAAATAATACTCTCTCATCATATGTGGATATCTTTAATTATAAATATAAGAAGCTATATTTAATTTTTGTTATGTGCTGCAGAAAGCGTTGTATGACTTTGATCAATATTTTTCAAATAAAATCCGTAAATTAAAGAAAGGGGATAATTTTTTTTCTAATGAAACATTAAATTTTGGTTCTTCTCCTTTTCAAGAATTGTAAGCATGAATGCATTGTATTTCATTGATTTATAATCAAGGAAAAATATGAAATTGAAATTTCTGTCTTGATGAACGTTTTTATTTAGAAATGAAGTGATATTGTGCTCATCAATGTCAAAGTGTCTTTTTGGTTTCCTATACTTTTGGTAATTTGCTTGAAAATAGTCAACTTGATTCCAAAGCAAATGATAGTGATTAACTATTTCATGCAGTGACCCAGAAAGAATAAGGAAGGAAGAAATAGATATAATTTCACCGTTTTCAAATTCTTTGGAAAAAAGTCTAACTTTTGATAGCACCGAAAAACAAATTGGGCATCTTATTGCAGAAAAGGTAACTGTGACTGGAAATGCAACTTACAAATTTTAAAATTTAGCATTTTGTGTTTTTTGATCTTAGAGTGTCTCCTTAAGAAGCTTTTAGTTTGGCAGGAGTCAATTTAATTTTTTGCTTTGTAGGCGATTTCTTTGTTTTCCTATGCCTTTACTTTTTTTTGTGAAAGAGGGGTGGCAATAACAAACATTTCCTGTATTTACTGTTAAAAAATAGTTAAACCTCTGCTCGAAATAGTTTTAATAAAAGATAGTTGATTTCAATATTGTAATTGAATGTTTATTTGGCATACTTTCTGAAAAGAGGACTTGACGAAAATCTTTTTAAACAATATTTTATGTCATCATTGCTTCACAAATATGCTGATTTACAATACGTTTGCTACCTCAAGTTATTATTCTCTTTTTGCTTTTCATGCATTGTTACTACTTCTAGGCTAATCAGTTTGGGTACTTGCCTAACGTAAAGAAATTAATTAAAACCACAGAATGGTTAAAAGGATCACCTACAGCTCGGAAGGACGAAGAAATAGTTGGATTTACATACGATGACCTAGACGAAGCGCTTCAACGTGATTCTCCCTTGGTTTTTGTCCCCCCAAACAAATTGATAAGTGGTACTATTGTCCGTGTAAATCAACGTACAGCCTTCGTGGATATTGGAGCAAAGGTTCTTGCCTCTTTATCTTTAGAAGAGGCTTTCCCAGGCACTGCTTCCATACCAAAGTGAGCCAGTAAATCCTGTGATATCTTATAGTGCATTAAATTTTTGGGGAGAGAACGCTGTTTAGCTGATATTTTTATAAAATTATTTCTTGATGTTACAGTGTTTGAAATATTTATGACTCTAACACTAACTTGGGTAGATTTTGTTTCTCCATTTTATCTTGGGGAAGTAAAATGCTCCATGGCTTCGGTTTTTGATAATAAAGACATTTGTTATAATTGCGTAATCTCATTGGATGTAACAAATTTTCTATTTTTTCAGCCTAATGGTTAGTATTTATTGGTTTTTTGTTAGTTTTTACTAAAATAATTGTAGTCTTAGTTTAAATGAGGCAACGGCCAATATTTTTAACTTGGCTGATGCTTTCCCATCTGTAGTTCTGTCGTCCATTTTTTGGCTCCTTGTGATCACATGTCTCGCAGCAAGATATTCATTTTAAAAACAAACAGCGTTAGCCTAATAATGGAAAATTCTTGCATGACTATTTTCCACTGTGGCTTCTCAATGTGTGTGCATTTGGGGTGCAGAGAGTGTGTTCCTTCCCTTTTTTCTCATTACACTATTTTACAAAAAATAATATTTTGTGCTATTAGTACTGCATTTTGAAGGATGGAACGTGAGCCATCAAAAAACAAATTGCTGATGCTCTCCAGTAATCCTTTGCACGAAATAGAGAACTAGACAAAGAGTTATGAGCATATTTCCGGGAAATTTTCTTTATATTTTTGCGAATTTTTCAACAGAAAAGGCCTTAAAGCCATTTTTAAACAAAACGATTCAACTTTTTTTGAAGTGCTCCATGCCTCCGAGGCAGAAATATTTCTTACACTACGATCAATTTATAAATTTTGCGCGTGGGAAAATATATTACGATTGGAAGAATTGGACAGCAATTTCTCCGGAAATATAATGCAAGTTAATAAAGGTTTGTTCGTTTTTGATAGATGGATTTACTCTCTTTATGCTTGCTTTAGAATATATTGATTCTAGAAAGACTTTCCCAACGCAGATGAAGAATATTATACATTTTAAAAATGATTTGTTCTTTCTATACCTATGCATATATTATGGTAACCGTTTATTTACTAAGAATTAAAGAAAAAAATCGTTGTTTTATCATGACTTACGTCTGATGCAGGTGGTGCAGTGGTAAATGTACTCGGTCTGATGGCTTTTCTCCCAAATAGCCAGTATTGTGCTGATGAAGAACTAAGCGATAAAGTGGTGGGGAAAAGCATTCCCTTGAAAATTTTACAGGTTGATTTAGCTTCAAGTAAACTGATTGTCTCAAATAAGCGGGCTGAATTAGAAAAAGAACTCAGAAGCTTGAGGAAAGGTGATCTGGTTGAAGGCACTGTCGTAGCAACTAAGCGTTTCGGGGTTATTGTTAAGGTAAATAAGTGCTAGTACAAAATATTTTTAATGTTATCGCTTTTTGGAATTTAATTTATATTAAAAGGTATTTCCTGATTTTACAGAAATAAGCCTATGTGTCAATCTTAATAAATCAAAAGTTGATTGTTTAATTTATCTTCACGTAAACTCAGTTCCACCATTGCAGTGCTATACTACATGTGAGCCAAATTTCAGCTAAGCGTGTTGAAAAACCAGGAAATCTTTTTCCCATTGGATCTCAGCTTAAAGCAATTGTGATTGATTACGATAAGGTACGATAATTACAACTTTTTAAAAGTATCTTTGGCAATTAAGGCAGTACAGCTTCCCATTTCTGATTCATTGATGGAAGGAGTCATACTATTTTATGCCTAATTCTTCTTTGTTTTTTTTCCTTGTATATAAGTCAACTGGGCAAATATTTCTCAGTACAAAAGAATTAGAGACCCGACCAGGCGATATATTGTTAAACAAAACGAAGGTTTTTGAAGATGCTGAAGAAAAGTATCAAATGTCAAAGAAGCAGCTGAAAAAAGAAAAAGAACAACAATCTGCCGCTTCACAAGAACTTTTGCATTCTTTGGGACTGAATGCATCTCTTTTCATACCATGTGGCAACAATACCGCAGATGATAAGGTATGTGCTGCCATTACTTTCTATAGACAATTTTGGCTTTTTTCTACCTACCTATATGTAATTCAATGTGTGTAAATTTTCCTTTTTATCATAAAATTGTTCTCTAGGTAAGTTACCAAGCTTAGCATTTGTTGTTTTTTTTAGGGAAAGGACTTTGAGATCAATTCTTTGCAGAGCGGACGCTTGCAAGAAGAAAAACAAGCTAGAAAAAAATCCTTAATGGATATTTTGCTTAATCAAACGCGATGCAAAATAGTGTATGATTAAATTATGGGCTTTTAGTAGCTTCTGAAATGTTCTTAATTATTTTCATTGTTGAATACTACTAGACAATTTTGCAATTTTTTTATAAACGAATCATTACATGCTTTAGAAATTTCCAATTAATGTTTCAGAGAAGTTAATTCAACCAAGGAATATCCCAATTCTACTAGCAACCATAGAAAGTTGAGCAAACGAAACTTCGTACGGAAAGATGGTATGTATAAGCTTATATAATATTTATGATGCTTTGTGAGTAAAGCGATATTCTCCGTTTGTTTGTTTCTAGATTTCCTAAATATTGATGATCAAGATTCGCATGACTCAGACTTTTTGTATTGATTCAATGGTGATTTTACTCATACAAAAATAGCACAGGTTTGTACCGTGCATTTTCACACTTCTACTACTAATGCAGCAGCATTTCGATGGCAAAAGAGTGTGTATTTTCAATTTTCGCGTTACATCTTTTTTCCTTCCGTGTTTTCTCCATTTTTTCTGAGTATATAAAGCGCCGCTTCATACTTTTTCCTTCCTCTTTTATGCTTTATAAAATAATCTGTGCGCGTAAATTTCAGACAATTTTTTTCTTCAAAAGTATTTGTCTTGCTCTGGTTATTTTTCCCGCCAAAAAAATGAAACTACAGAAACATTTTTACCTGGATTTTCGTTGACAAACCTCATAATTCACATCTTATTGCTTTTAAAGAGTATTTTTAGATATTCGTATCCGGATATATGATTCTCTGCTTACAATAGGAAAGTAGCGCTTTTGAGCAAGCAAGTTATCATCACTCCCTCTGCGAGAATACCTGTGTAATATGTACTTGTCTTCTATCATTGTATACTTGTCACGAAAGTATGCTACTTTATTCCTCCTGTAGATAGGATCTCATATTTGACGTTTCGACTAGTCTAGTATAAATTTTCCGTTTTACTTCATACTATGGAACTAAAACCCTTTGTAATGTTTTGTTTGCCAAATTTTAAATGAATTTTATACAACTACATACAAATTCTTTTATTTATAGGTACCCTGCAAGAAGAATTGATGCTTTTTTTCTCTTTTAAATATATATGGAATAAAATTTTCAACAGAAATAATATTTTGTTCTTCGATAAATCTCTTTTTGAATCAAGTGTTCTAAAAATGGCTTACATGGATTCTTTGCCAATAAATGATGTTATTGTTCCCCTTTCTCGAATGAGCAATTGTATTTACAGAAATGTCTGTTTAAATTTAAAAGAAAGTATTCATAAGAATTTGTCAACCAAATGGTTCATTAAATAGTGATAGAAATTTTTAGTATAAGGAAATACTATTTCCATCTTCAGGTTGCTTCTTCAAGTGCAAAGTTTGCCAAAAGGAACCCTTATCCCTCAGTAATTCTGCAGCATATGAATGCAAATTAGGGTGCTAGCACTCTGCCACAGATGTTTGTATACATTGCAGGGAAAACTGCTATTTAAAATCTTCTTTACATGTATATATTCTTCTTTTTAGAAGCTGCGTGTGTGCTACATATTCTATTCGCTGCTACCGCATTGTATAAGTTCTATGTAGTAAAATTGGACATATTCAGCAAATTTGTCGTTGATGAAGCTCCTGTTTGTTCTGTCAGCAAAAGTATATTCTTTAAAGCACTCTGTTTTTATAATATTCCTAATTCAAATTATTAGGCAACTTTATCCTTTTAAGCTTGAGGAAATTTCTATAAGGGTGAACAAGCATTCTAATTTTCAATTGTAAAAAAGTTTTCATGTTGTATGTATGCTCTAAATCAGCTAAGCACGTAGCTGCTGGTATTTTAAAAAAAAGAAAACCCATAAACTGTTCAGCTACAGCGCTGATAGGCGTGGCGGTTTTGAGCACATTAAAACCGTTTTGCTGAGCGAGCATCCTAATGCCCGCGATGGGTATAAAAAGTAAAAGTATGAAAACAATTCTCTTCCTTATTCTTTAGGCCTTGAAATGCTAGAGCCATATTTACCAATGAAATTCCTGAAGCAATTAATATCTATATGAAAATTTGTAACCAGTTACTCAGGATACTGTAAGTCTCATTTAAAATAAATGGATAGGCTGGCAGCTCTAGTATGGCAGAGCAGTGAACTCTCGAGTATGTACACCTTGTGCATATCTTCCCTTAGGCTTACTTATGTGTTGCTTACTCTTTGCTCTGTTTGGCAATTACACGAAATTTATCGCTTGCAACTAATATCAAAACAATGGCTCACAATTACCAACACAAGTACACACGATCAAACAGAGTCCGGCGTAGCCCAACTGCAGCGTCCTTTCGAGGGCCACAAAAACAAAAGGATGATAATTCAAAACCACATAACTTTCCTCGATATTATAGCCAAACTAAACGGTAATTCTCATAGCTGGAAGTAACAAAATCTAGATTTAAATTTAAGATTGAAATGAATGTCGACAGGAATTTCCCGCAAGGAACGGAAAATTCGAAAATGTATTCCGCGGAAGAACGTACAACAAAGTACACGCACTCTCACATTAGCCATCCGGAGTACCGAAGTAGACCGCTAATATCGCATGGGCTTCAATCTATGGATCCCTTCGAGAGTGGTGCGCAGCTGATAGAAGTACGGCAATCACTGCAACAAAATTATGGGCCCCCAACCGATTTTGAAATTGATAACTTTTCGCATTGTCGTTTTGATGCGGACGCCAACTATAACCCAAACGCACAGCCCTACAGCTATACGCAGCAGTGGTCATCTGCACAAGAATCCGCATGGAACAATGGAAATACGAAAGACAATGCGTACCGTCCTTTTTACGGAACGCAATATGACAGGTAATGCACCTACTTATTTAATAGTAAAAGATGCTTGCGGTTGCTTATGATGAAAACTATTTCAGACCAACATTGACAGACGACCAACAAAGCTCGTATCTATTTGAGGATGAAATTGCAACACAATCTAAAGGAAATGCAAAAATTCCGGTTTGAAACTGACAGAATAGTACAAAAATATATTGTAAGGATGTAATCTACTAATCATTTTACAGAATAACTGCTTGCAGAGAGCTAGTATTCCAGCTATAAGTAAGTAAAAATATGATGATACTTTTTTATTTTAATGAATGAGATAAAATGGTAGAACTTAATGACTTGGATACTTCAGCATACAAACCAAATTGGAATGACTCTTTGAAAAATTATCAACTCCCTCCATGTTATGAAGACTAGTGTATTCATCGAGCAATTCAGCATACCATCCACTCATTTGTATATGTTAATGAGAAAATCGCACTTTCTATGAGCTGCATATAGTCTAGTTTTAATCTTTTTTTCAAATTCATTTCACTCTTTTTATGGGAAAAAATGATCATTTTGGCAAATGAAAATACAGTGGCAATGGTAAGTTATATGCAGTCTCCTGTGTAAGGCTGATGTAATATATATTCCTATCAATTCTTTCTTTTCCGAGCTTTGTCCATAATGCACGTTTCTTCTTATCAGAAAAAACTCTGTTGTATGTCTGCTGAATATTAGAGAAATGCTGCTGCCCGTTACCTTTCTTAATAGGTATATGCGCATTATAAAGGCTGTTGTGGAACTTTTGAGCTCATGTTTCGATTGTCATCAAATAACTAGTTTTTCTGTTACTTTCCTTTGTAAACTAAGGAGTATGCTATCAACTAAGCTTTAATATTACAGAAGATACATTCACAAAATTCTCACCTTGGTTTTGTCGTCTTTCAATACATATATAGTATAGATTCACTAAGTAGTTTTCTTTGTTGAATTAAAAATACATGTAAACGAGACAAATTAAAAGCGGCAAGGGAACTTAAAAGAAGTAATCTAATATAGTTTGTGAAAAATATTTTGCAAGACTCCCAGTAAAGCAGCCTTAGCTTCTGCATATAGAGAAAAGAGAAACGTTAAGACATTGTATGCACGTAAGCAGTGTCTAAATTGACAATGCTTTCCCTGTAACTATCTAATGTGTAATCTAGTGGTTCTAGCGCATTTGCCAATTGCGGCTGCTTGCTATTCTTCAATAATAAGTTCAATTCTTTCAGATATAAATCAGATAATTTGAAGAGCATCGATATACATAAATGCATAACAGTTTGTGTTTCCATTTATTTAAATGTACGCTTTCAATCAGAAGAGAATAACAACAAAATAAAAACCCTACGTCACATTAAGCTACTAAGAGATAATGCCAACTAAGCTCAACTATTTAGGGACATTGATAACCTCTGCTGAGTCCTCATCTACAGACTCATGCTGCCTTTCTTCTACTCCATTTTGGAAGCCATCAACCCGAGGGACTAACAGACCCTCAATATTGTTGTGTCTTCTTTTTTCGTCATAATGAGCTTATAAGGGAAGATCTGGCTTTTAAGGATCTCTAGCCGCTACGTTTGTGATGCATTCTGTTGGATAATCTCAGAAGACTAAGATCTAGATAATTATTATTAATTTTTCTTTACAAGGGTTGCTATTCACTCTTTCATAATCGTGTGCATAAACAAGCAGTATCAATCCTTTCACGTAGAAACATCCGCATCGTGTACAAAGGAAATATAAAATAATAAAGTGTGTATTTCTATAATCCGGAGTGCATTATTATAAAAAAGAAGCAAAAGGATAAGTTTCTATATTCCTACTAAGAAGAATTAGAAACGCACGAAACAATCTTCTTCATAACTCACTAAGCACAGTAATATAAATAGAAAACTCTGGCACGCCCTGTCCCAACACTTTTAAACTTGTGAGTAGGCTGCAGTAATGATTATGTTAGGTGAGTTGTTGATGCGGCAAGTCTCTACGAAGAATCCTATTTCCACAGTTATGGCATGTTCTAATTTCGTCATATTCCATGGTATCTAATAGACTTTGCACACTATAAGTCAAGCAGAGCTAGACTAGACTACTAGAACGAAAACTTCCTAGCCCTTAAGGGATATTTTGTGCATTTGGGAAATATACAGTATTGCCATTAGAGCTATCGTAGTAGCCTCGATTAATCAAGGGTAAATACATTAGGGCTTTGAATTTACTGACAAAACTTAGGTAAGCAAACCACCATTCATTTACTTATTGTACCGCCACTATATTGCAAAATTAAGTCTTAATTTCGGGTGAGAAAATCCAACTCTTCATATAACTCCACACTCTGTTATACCTAGATTTGTATTACCCTCGAGAATACAGCCATAACAAGAAAAGAATAAATCCGAATCAATTTAGCAATTCAAGCTGCTAGGTATATCAAAGAAGAAACTATAACTTAAAGCTGCGCACCTTAAGATTTCAATAAATTATAATTGAGTGTATTTACTGGATGCTTCCATAGCTTCTACCTGATAGTTTTTAATGAAAAACGATAATTTATTTTCAATAAAAGATGCGCATGTGTTATTCAGAATACAGCCCTTTCAAAAAAAAATGTTGCTTCAACTTTTCAATGAGCACTGTGATAGAAGACGTTATTATTTTTCAGCCCTGCCATTCATACATCAAATTCAAATGTTACAAGCGAAACTCCCATCCACAGTGCTGCTATTATACGGGTGACAGCAGCAGCAAACCCTCCACTTCCCAATGACTTCGTGGTGCTTCAGCTCCATGACTCACTCACTCGGTATGCCAATGCGTCGATGAATAAAGCTGTTTATTAACGAAGATTGACGGACGAGTGAAAACTGAAAGTATCAAAAGAATGCAAGTCTCCACTGAAACGAGTCAAGTTCTACTTTTATGAACCATTACAGTCGGAGATAGCTGGAAATTAGCAGCCCCAAAAATTAGAGTTTGCAGTCACCCTTTTCTCCTCGTGGCTCCAGCTTCCTATTGTACAGGATGGAAAGAGCTTGTACTTTTTAGGTTGAATGTGTACACAGCTTATACGCGTTACCGTTACTACTTGTTCAACTTCTTTCCAGTGAAGCTGTATATAGCGGTTTTTTTCGACATTTTTTTGGACCTGGCGTAATGACAAGCCCTTTCTCCGGCATTCAGTCAGTGCAATCCAGCCCTCATTCTAACTACTCTTGGGATGACGAACCATCGAGTCTACTGCGAAGAGGTGAAACTTTGGATCTGCTTTGCCCATCGAGAATTTCCTCTTCGATTGAAGATCCTTTTCAGCAGGGAATTAATTTGCCAGTTGCTTTTCAACTTCCCCATGGGCAAAGACAGATGCAAGACGTTCAATCTGGTGAGAGTTCTCAGCGCTTCTCTCAAACGTTGCTTCATTCCCCTTCTACCCTTAAACCAGTTCACCCACGCTTTGTAGAGGAAGATGATGATATGAGCGATGATGATGACTTTTCATTCAATCGCCAACGACAGGAACTTCGCGAAAAAGTTGTGCAAAACAAACATTCAGTTGAACCAGATTTTCTGACAGATATGCATAGCGTTGACATTGTCCTAGATAAATGTACTAATTCAAATATTCAAGATATGTCAGCAGATGCGCTTCAGTTGTCCAAGAAACCTGACAGTACAGATTTTGAACACATGGAACAGTCTTTACGTGTATGGCAGCCACACTCGCAAGTTGAAAGCCCAATAGCTTCTACCTCAACCCGTGATTCTGCAGTTGAATTAAGATCAGAAGAAAATGCTGACTCTAATTTTCTAATGTTTTCTCCTCCTTCTTCCACAGAAACCGGAGCCTTTCTCTGCATTAAAATCGTAAGAATTTCTAATGAAATTTTAATTCTATCATAGCTTTAATCGAATGCATGAACAAGGAGAAATCTCTTTCTTTAAATGGATTTTAGTGCAAGAAAGTTAAGAAAAGCATTTTTTTCCCTGTCATACTCAAATTGTCTGCGTGGAGAAAGCTTTCACCATTTTGTGCATTTGTTAGCCTTTTTTCTTATTTTTTTGCCACTTTGCCAATACGTTTGGAGTGATGGATAGCTAAAGCCTTAGTTTTTTCAATATTGGTTTATAATGACTTGTTTTACTTGTTGATGGAAATGCACGAAGCTGGCAGATTCTAAATTTATTCTACTAAAATATTTCGCATATTTTTTTAGCTAATTATTTTACTATCGTGAAAATATTTTGTAAATTTTACTTTCCATAATTCAGGATAATTTTAGTCTATTTAGGTATGCGGAAAAATTCAGTAGTTTATTATGCTTTATTTGTATTTTATAGGCTTCCTTCCTGTTATATGGGGCTAGTCTTGGTGTTGTCGCATATATATCCTGGGTGTTTGCACCGAGAGCTATGAATGCCTCGCTTTTGGTAGCGAATAAAGGTCTATTTTGGATCATATTTTTTCAGTGCTTCCTACATTACATTGCTGTATATAAATTATTCAGCTTATTTTTGGGATCTTTTTTCAGCATCACTCAGGTTTTTAAATTTATTGTTTTTGTATACAGATTTTTTATTAGCTTGCATGCAATAATGCATTTGAGATGTGTTGCTGTTATATAAGAGTAAAATACTTGTTTTCTCAGTGAGTCTGCAGAGACATAATAATTTATCTAGAAACAGTCTCTATGGAATATTGTATTCAGTTTCCATCAGTGTGAGTTAGAAATGATATCTGAGAGAGTAATGAAGTCAAAATTGCGCTGATTAAAATTGAAAGAAAGTAGCGGCAGTTCTGATTTCTTGGGAAGTTTACATGTATTTACCTTACCATTTTTCTATCCAGAAAATATTTACACAAGCTTTTTGAAAAATTGCCTATTTTGATACAGTCGTTTTTTTCTTTGCGTTACAAAATTATATGACGTCTGCAAAGATGCTATTGGCGATGCTTAAAATATATTCGATGCCGTAGAAGTTGCATGTATTGTATTTTTCTTTTCTATGCAGATTTTGTTTTTGGTTTCTTCTATACTCTTTACGGTTTGGACAATAGTGATTCAATTTTGGATCTCAGCTGCTGTAATGATTAGTGTTGTACTTTTATCGGCTATATGGACTTATTTCGTAAGCTCTTTCAAAAATGGATTGAACTCTATGCTTCTTTTCTGTGGAAGTATTTTCTGTTAGCAGGCTATTCATATCTACAAAACACAATTTGTAACCTCTACATGCTTTTTTAGGGATGCCAGTGGTCAAAACAGTCTAATTTCATATGAGTTATTGTTCTTTTCTACTCTTATTTTGATTTTTCCCTTATAGATTTAATATTTTTTGTAAATACTAGCTTATGATCTCTCTACACTGTTAGTTTCGGCTTTTCTGTTGTACTTCCTTTGTATGGCTGCTGATTCTCTCCTGATCAAGCAATATTCTTGATTATCTTTATATCAGATATATGATTTTATTAGCTCCTTTCGCCTTTGTGATACTCTGCTTTTAGAAGCTGTCATTTAAGTTAATTTTTTTGCATTTGTATTTAGGTGCGAAAGGATAGTGCTACCAATGCAGAATTGGTAAGTACAAAAATAATTACCCACATCCTCTTGTAGTAAACATGAAATCTCAATTCAATTCTTTGCTTACAAGGGTTTATTTTATGAAAGGAAGTACAAAGGCTACTTGCCTATAATCGATGCGCATATTGTAATCATCGAATGTGCTGCCGTGAAATAATTTTGAATGCTTCTTAATTTGACTAATAGAAGTAATTTTTTACAGTGTATTTTGATGGCGATTAAAACAAGAATGCTGTGATTTTTTTTCCATGTTTCCACTTTCTTGGAAGCGAGTTGGCTACTGTGTTGTTTATACTTACCCGTCTTTTGGGTCAACAGTTGGATGAAACGGATAATGTTTGTTTTACTTTGCAATGTTTCCTTGCAGCTATTCTTAATGCGGAGTATGTGTCCGCTTTTAAATTCTCGTATACTTCTTACCAGTTTTTTTACTTTGTTACACTTTGGATGGCTACATGAATGTCTAAAGGGAATGGAAGCGGTAAGCCTATTTTTGAAAAATAGAACCTACACTGTGCTTACTTTCTTATCTTAATTTTTATATTATCTTGCCATGATTTTTAGGTTAGTTCACTTGCAGTTGCACAAAGCATTCCACTAAATTTGTTGTTGTTGTTTTGTTATCTTTGGACATCGGAGGTAAGATAAAATTGCCGTATTTTCTGTACCATTTTGTTTAATTTTGGATGATTTCTGTTTTGTTGAATCTACTACTTATAATTGTAATGGCTCTTTAGATCTATAACACACGTGCAATTTTATTTCCTTCTTTCAAGTGAATTTTATTCGTCTGTGAAAATGATGAAGATAAGCATTCGTTTAATTCGATAGCGCGTTTCTTCCCGAATTTCAATGTAAGTATTTTTCAGGTGATATTTTACATTTTGTTCCTTGCGATATCCTCAACTGTGTTCAAATGGTACGGAATAGATGAGAATGCTTCCCGCCCTTCACATATCCGATTGTTCGGACTCAGTATTCCAAATTTTTTGCTATTTGAGATCGTACAACGAATATTTCAGAACCACTTTGTATCGGTACACTATTTTTAAGAACATTTTCTACTACATTGTTAAAGTAAACTTAAGCTTTGTACTCTGTGGTATTTGAAAATGCTTAATTCTTTGTTACTATATTCCAGTTTACTCATTAAACGGCAACGCTTCATTTTCATATTAGAATGTAGATAAATTATTTTTTTATTTATACTCGAGTTGTTTTATCATTTTGTTTGCTTGTACTGTGCGCAGTATTTATTTGGATTTAAAATGGTGGGATTCTTTTCTTTATTCGGAGGAGTAAGTAATTATTGAAGCTTCGGAATCTTACATGTTTTGGGAGTGCATTATACTTTCTGTATTGAGAATTTTTACTGTGTTTTATTAGCAAAACGTTACGACTGCAGAATATCCTGTATGAACGAGTAATTTTTAGCTTTATCAGAACTGCAATTAAGAAGATTTTTGTTTGATTTACATTACCTTGGTGCCAGTAGAACAATAACATATGCTACTTTGTTAATTTTTTGGAATTACTTTCCCTTTTTGAATGTTTTATTGCTTATGTAGGTCTTGTATGCAATACAAATATTTACTGTGTTTCATGAATGCTTGTGAATATCAGATTCGATTTATCTTTCTTCATTTCAATGAACGATTTGATAAGTGTACGTTAATACATATACAATACGCTCTTCTCTAAATAGAGAAGCATGATTGAATTTCAATTTTGTTGTGGAAATTGTCTCAAGTTTATTATCTGCTTATTTTGTTTCTTACATGAGGATGCTTGCCGTATGATTTTGATAGATAACATTCGTGGAGTTGCTTCTCGTCGTAAATGAGGCGAACTTTTGAAAGCTTGCTATTTCTTTTGTACCGTTCTATGTATTTTTGCTTGGATTTTTTGATCAGGAAATTGAACTCTGTGTTAATTATCCTGTTGTAAAATTCGTGCTGAAGCTACTACGTTTGTAATTACATTTTTTTCCTTTGCCCTATAATGTTTCTTAGTTGCGGGGGCTATCTTTTCACCGCAATCGTTGCTACGCGCGTGGATGTTTTCTATTTCCTATTTTAGAGCATACAAAAGTCAACATGACGAAGCAAAGTTCAAAGGCTATCAGGTATAGATCTGGGAGCTCAAGAATACGTTTTTAAATGTTTTTATCATTTTTTCAAAGATCGAATTAGAATACGTAAAAAGAAAATCAAATTTTGAAATATTTTAGCTTTTCTTCTTATTCAATGTACTTCTCTTTGAAAAAACAATCTTGTTTTTAT
The DNA here is from genome assembly GCA_015476325.1 of Cardiosporidium cionae. Taxonomy (NCBI): domain Eukaryota; phylum Apicomplexa; class Aconoidasida; order Nephromycida; genus Cardiosporidium; species Cardiosporidium cionae. Next base: position 37,856 of record JADAQX010000078.1, read on the forward strand.
ATTTTGATTATGTGGCAGCTGTTATTTGATCACGAAAGCATCGGTAGCCACGTTACGTTGCTTAACATGATTGGCTCTTTTGCTGTAACTTTTTTCTTTGCATTTGTCTATGAATGGAAAGATCCGTTTTTGGTGAGTTGGCTTAGTTCTTTGCTAGATAGGTGTTACTTTCTAAATTTTTCAATTTGAAAGTTTACTTGGGGGTGATGTATTTTGATGCATTTCTAAATGAATAAAGTGTGTATTGCATATGATTCTCATCATTTAAAGCATCTTGTGTGGGCGTATCGAACGGGAATTGTGGAATGTAAATGAGATAATTTCTATTAAATAGGAGTGATCATATGACAGTCCATTTTTTGATATTCGCATTATTTGTCAACTCCTGTTGGGCGTTTTTATTTTAAGAACTTTCTAAAAAGTACTGAAAGGGTACAGAAATAGCCAAAGTTAAGGTTTGTGATAAGATAATAAAATTATCTTTACTAGGAACAAAGCCATTGTCGTGAAGATGAATCGACGAATACCTTTGAATATTTGAAAAACGTAAATACGAAAGAGATGCATATGTGACATGGCGGAGGTATTACGTTATTGTTGTATTTATTGCAATTCGGTACAGATTTTTGCACTGATTGCCATTTTTTATCAACTGCGACTCGGCTGTGCTCGTTTTTATGTTATACCGCCAAGCGTTATATTTTCGTACGAAATTTCCCCGGACCCTTTGATGTACTTCCACCCTTTGCTTTACCATCGATTTTTCCGGTAAGTTGTTTTAATGATGTAAATTTGTAGTTTTTTTGAATTCTTATGCATTTGCTAATTGATTTGAAATGGAGTTCCCCATCACTTATGGAAGTAGCGGTGCAGACTATAGTTTATTCTAAGATACTAAAAGTAATTGTTCTTGCATGTATATAGCCTCTTATCAGGTAGGGTACCATGCTTTGTATTCATTAAAAGTGACTGGCCCTATTGCAATTATTTACTCAATTTTTTGAAAGATAATAAGCCGAGTTTTCTCTTTACAGAATTTAATAGCTCCCATTTTGCAAATGTGATTCGTGATATAATTATGATAGCATTTGTAGGTGTTGTGTACTAGTGATAACAATGAAGTGGGAGTGGTGCTTCTTGATAGTATTTTATGACAATATGATTGTATTCGGACACTGGATCTCCCTTTTAATTGTGAGAAGTTTATTATTTCTGTAGGCTTGTGGTACGTGAAAAAGTGCTTTATAGGTGCCTATGTCGTATAATTTTCATAGTTATTTGTGCTAAATAGCTTTACTGGGTGTGCTTCTCATGCCGCGAGCATTTATTTGATTTAATGAAATCTAGTTAATCTACAATTTAACTTTGTGACGCTTGCAGGGTAACAGATGCATTCACTCATAATCAGGATGACTGAGTTGCAAATTGGATATAATTTTGCTTCTTAGTTTTGCCATTTTTTTGAGTAGCATTTACTTAGGCTTATTATGAATATTATAAGCTTCTACATATTGTCTCAACATTCTGGTAACTGCAAATATCCTAGAAGCTAAAATTATCCTACGTATTAGCCGCTCCGGTTGGATGTGCTTTCTACAACATAGGAATCTTCTACATCTAAAATGTGTTTCTATAGTGCTCTTAAAAAAATATGGTGTGTTTTAGCGTATAACCCACCACACAATACTCGTTCAAAAGATTTAGGGAATTTTAGGCGTAGACAAAAATGTTGCAATTGCGCAAATTTGTGTTGCTCTTTATGGGATGAATTATAGGAGAGCAATCATTCGCTTGCATCTCATTTTCTAGTTCCTTTCTCCGCAAGGTTACGTTTTTATGTAGAAGCGGCAATAATTCTTTGTATTTTTACTCATGTTGCTGGTGTAAGCAAATGGTTTTACTGCTCCACAGACAAGTTTTAATGTTTTGAATGCTGGCAACAAGAGAAAGTGGAAACCCAGGTATGAAATGCTAAGTGCTCTAAATTTAGTAAATTGGAAAGTTTTACATCCAGCTGTGTCAGAGATTCGCTTCAATTGTATCTGCTACCTACTATTTTCTTTACGATGTTTTGAAGGATTATCCCTAATACAATTTCCACAAATTATTCGGAAAAAAACGCGCCGTATGTAGCGTTCGAAAAAGGGTAGACTATGTAAGGCTAGAGTTTGGTTTCATTGCTTCGTGACCAATTTGAAAATGAGAGGAGACGGGCGTAAAATATGCTCTACTTACTCTACAACCTATCCCTAATACAAGCCATGTAGGAATTCGAGTATGCTGCATTGTTAACCCGCTCCGGCATGGTCAAGCAGTGAATGGAAATTATTCCGTAGAGTGCAGAGGTAAATTTTGCTTTGTCTTTCGCCGATATGACGAGTAGCTGTTTACTTTCGCCGAGATATTTGCGAATTGCTTCATAATAAAACGCTCATTTACGAAAAAACTATTATCATGAATATTCCGCAGATATGATGGAGATGCATCGGGTTTAGAGGATATGCGGGCCATATTGCGTGCATTTAATTTATTTGCAGCAATATAATTTTTTACCAAGCTAGTGTTAGTGATTTTCAAACTGATTTGCCGATCTTTGTTTGCAAAGGCTTTGTAGCGTTCATCTAGTTCTTCTTCCGCTTCGCGCCCGTATTTATTCACAATGACATCGTGTATAGGTGTGTTTGGAGCATTTGGCTTCCCATAAACGAGAGATGACATGTTATTTGGGAAATTATTATTAACATATGAGATAGTACTACGTTTCTCTGCTGTTTCGACAGCTTTTTTCCTCTTCAATTCATCGATATTTCTCCTGAGATGTTGACATTTTGAATTTGTACGGCGCGTAGTTACATTTGATGGCGAACCTGATTTAGTCAAATACGCCCGAGAGGGAGGACGCATAATACTGGATTTGCACTTCTTTATTCCTTTCAAATTTGCTTTTGCAGAACCAACAGCATTAAATGCCTTCACTTTTTGGGAAAGAGAGACTGTTGCACCAACTCCATGCCTCTGCAATAAAGAAGTATTCTTGGGTATTGCGGGTCCTGGTGAATGATTCGATTGCAGTTTTAAATTAGCCTGAATGGGAATATTTTCATATTTACTTTGCGATCCCTTAATCTTCGATAAGTCTTCCCTATTCGTTATATCGGAGCAGCAATTCATAGAAATTAGCTCTCTTACTCCATACGCATCTCTTTTCAGTTTAAGCCCATGCGTACATTCCAACAATGCAGCATTAATCCTGCTGCTGTTGGCTACAGCGCGTCTAAAAAGCAAGGGATTACTTGAAGTTATTATAGGATGATGTGGTACTACAGTGGCCATATCTTTTCATGGGATTATGAGCCAAGAGTTTGTTTTATTGCTTCCAATTAATAAATGACAGAGATAGCTAAAGAAAATGCCACAATTTCGTTGAAGATTCAACAAATACTAATCATGGATCTTCAAAAACACAAAACTAAAGTTTTATTACGCATATTTTTAGATGATTGTGGGAAAAAGCTCTATTTTCCTGCAAATCCATAGAGTGAGTATTCACGCCCGGATCTTTATACTTTATGTAACTCTTTAACAGAGAATGCTGATCATTTGTTCAATTCGTAAAGAACAAAAAAGTGGAATATATTAGACTTTCAAAGCATACCCAAAATGTTTACCATGGTTCCAGTAAATTCCCAATGAACGTATTTGTAAAAATAATAGGTGTATCCATTGCGTGGGTTGAGAATGGGTAATTAAGGTGGTGCAGCGCCTTCATTTTCTTTTAGATGGAGCCCTCTCTAAAGAGGTCTTGTACAATCAATCAATCACCTTTACGAGCTTGATATAGGCGCACGAGCATTTGTGCTGGTGGAGTTAAAAAGCTATTACTTAGCATGCTCGCTTATTATTGTCAAAAACCATTTTCATTCCTTACTGTAAATAAATATATGATGCAAGTTAGCTTCAGAATATCTAAATAGCTTTCTATTTGACAATTTGTAAAGGGTATATGTAATCCATACAGAAGCATGATTAGAATACGAAGTCAAAAATTGCGAATATATATGCTCCAATTATTAATACAAATATTCCCCAATTGGCAAAATTGCATTGAAAAAACTTATTGTATGAAAGCCAATGCAAAATGCTAAGTAAGAACATTACCGATTTGCATTGGAACCTTGATATGAAGTTATTCAAATGATTGATATCTAAAATAGTCGATATCTCCCTATGTTAGACGCGATAAGTCGGCGTGTTCCGTTAAATGCTTTATGCTTAAAATTTGGAGCGTTTCCTATGATAAAACACAACTTTAAGTGAGCAACGCTCTGTATTATCCGAAACTAATGGGGCGGTATTCCGAAACCTTCGGCGTTGAAGGTGATAGAGTTGGTTTTTAAAAAATCTAGTCAGTAAATTGAATGGTATTTGAAGTATTAGAGTCAGCATGGGTAGTTCGGACACTCAGTAAAAATTTAAATACGACTGTCATGCAACAAATTGTAAGGCTGGAAATATTGCAGGTTAAGCAATAAAACTGCATATGCCGAATGAAGTAACAACGAAATGATCTTATGAAAGACATCATTCCAGTACATAAGTTATTATATATCAGCATAGAAAGAATAAATTTAAGTAAATCCTCTTACCAAGATGTTAGACAATACATCTTTGAAAGCTGAGAAATGCTGTAAACTAAACCTTTGGATATTAAAACTTTGTTTTAGGTGCAATGGTCTAATAATAAAACCCAGAACGTAAAGTTATTCGGTCGCTCTTATGTGCAAACTAAATGATGTTTCCGTACGTCTATGCCTAGTGAAACGTGAAGAATAATATCTTTTCTTTCCAAATGATAGATTGTTTCATAACTTATGGATTTCGGCCTTTGTAACAAATTTTCTTACATCTATCGAAAGTTACGCGTGGGATGAAAAAACAAAATAACTTTTGTGTCCAGGATACTAGTACACTCAAATACAGTAAGTGATTTCACGTTTCAAGGGTAGCATCGTGGATAAAAATTTTAATAAGTTAGATAAGGCCCTAATTAACCAATTGCACAAAAGCAAACTAACCTTGTAGGAAAGCATTACTTTGCGAAAAAGATTCTATTCAATAGAAAGTAGCATGCAAGTTGCTTATTCAAGCAACCCAGCGCATAGCAACTAACGGATAAGATCAAAGAAAGCCATCATTCAAAAGATTTAGAACGCGAAAGTAAATTGAATACCGTAAGTTCGATCAACTTTGACCTAGCTGTTACAAGTCCATAATATAGTAGAATATTTGCAGATTTGACCTCAAAAAAAGACACGATAAGCTATATAGAAGCCGTACACAAGCATGAGCCAGCTAAAAATCTTCTTTCATTACTGCAATTTTGGTAAGCAAACGAGTAATTGTAAATAAGAAAGTAGATATCTGCGTGCTAATAAAAATGCTCCATTTGTCTTATCAAACAACAAATTGCATCAAAAATATGACGGGAAATAGAAAAATTGCTTGCTTTATGCTCGCTGTCAGGATATGCATTCATATCAAGTACCAGTACTGCAACCAAAGAAATACTTCCAATTCACTTCTAAAAAAAGATATATCAAAAAAAGTACCCTTGCCGAAACAGCACAATGCTGATAATATCTAACGGTTACTCATCATATACATATATGTACCGTTAATTTGGAAAACATTCCTTTCCCAAAACAAGACGCAATGTAGTCCAATCCATCACCAGATCCACGAAGAAATTTAAAAAAGTCTTCCGCGTTTCTACCTTGCAATTCTCGTTGTTCCAACATCATCTGATAAATTTAGAAAATATCAAAAAGTATATTCTACAAATAAAAATAAGGATTTAGAAATGGATCCAAATAACTATTACGAATTAATTAATGGAAAAAGATGCCTTGCATCAAAGTATAGCACACTTTTCATATAAATGATTACCATATCCTCTAGTAAAAAGGGTACACTTTAATAATAAAGCAAATCAAAATAGGCATATAAATTGGCTGTCAAAAGATTTTCTATTTCCTTTTTTCACCAGATCTTCCCATACAAAAATTTGTTAGCATGCCGGATTTAGATAAGAATGACCTGTTTCGAGCGAATATTTGTTTCACACTTTTGGCATACGGAATCGGAAGAAAGGCAGTACATATGATAAGAATGTCTGTAGTTATAATAAAATAACACACGCTTAACATTGCTTCTAAGCAAAAGATAGATTATAGTAGTAATGAGATAAAACGGTATTTTCCTTGGTGTCAAATGAATCCAGTTAAAACTAACGAAGCACATAGCGCTAGCCGAATACAGGAAATGCTTTTACACTGTACGAAGCTCACCCGCAATAAAAGTATACAGATGGCAAATCAAGGACTAAATCGCATTGCGAACATTTCTTCTGTTGAAATAACTTGACAGAGGTCTTTATCTTCGTTATATCTTCTCGCATACGCTCTATTTCCAGATTATCTCGCTCCAAACGAACAGTAGAAGTGGCCAAAGTAGCAGATGAACGATCAAACGAACTCAGCAGATATTCCTTCAATATACCAGAGACAGTTTTAAAAAAACGCAAGGATTCTTGAACAATTACAGCATGTACAAACATTTCCAGCGAAGAGCTGAATAGTTGAGGCTAACTAGTTAAAATTATTACGTAAATTATAGAAAAATGATGGCTTAAACCCGTAGGACATCTTAACGACAAGGTAAATTTATATTTCAACAGGTATAGATAGGAAGATTGCATTTTAAAGCATACACATACCTTTACAGTACTTATTGTAACATTTGGGTGCTCTTTTAAAATATCCAGTACTCCCAACGGTGGTAACAGTCGATGCCTCTACACAAAGTCACAGAAGTATTTTTGAACAGAGAACGTATTTTCACACCTACGACAGCGCCAGCAAACATAATATATCTCAAGTTCTAACTTACGCCGATGTGCTTCAAGACTTCCAGCATAGCCGACTGTGAATCAGGAAGCCTGTGCGTAAAGTACAATTTTTAAAAGGTCAATTTAAATACAGAAAATAAAGCCAAAAAATGAGCAACCTACAGGCATAGATAAAGGCAAAATTAAAAAAAGAGAGAGCCGTCACCCTCTACCTTAATAGATAAGTATCTGTATAGACTGACGAGGCAAAAAACGATAGGGCTTCAGTCCATAAGATGGGATCATTTAGTCCACATTTTAGGCAATAGCTCAAAAGCCCTTCAACATTCTTCTCATGAATAAAAAATCCCAGCGGTAACTGATAATTCTGGCTTTTCTCGCTACAATATACCAAGCCAGGTTCAAATTCATACACGTGACACAAATTTAAAGCAGTACGGATATCCTCCTCCTTCTGCTGAAAGATAAAGTGAATAAGAGCAAATCGATGTGCAACTAATATAAGTGCACCAACGACTAAGGATGAAAATACTATATAAAAAGATAGAAAGTACATGTATCGTATACAAACACTGGCCAGAAAGTCAAAATACAAACGGCTGAAGTATACAAGTGAACCAACGTGTTATTAAGTCAAACTAAATGATAATCCAGATAAAAAATAGACTTTAGAGCATAAAAATCATTGCAACGAGAGTAAAAAACATTTTAAGGCAAAAATTGTAGCAGCGTTCGATAAAAGAAGATCGAGCCAAACCGTGCAATGCTCCTTCAGTAATTTCATGATAGATTGACTGAGGCTAGACAAACGATTAAGATCTGAATTTGTCTTTTTATTTCCTTGTGAGTTTTCGACTACAGCATCCACTCTGTCTGACACTTCCAATGATTTTTCCTCTGCGCGCTCAGGAGTCACACGACAATACTTGTAAGATCCTATAAAAATCATGAAACTATTCAAAAATGATAAAGGTTTTGAAAATAGTGTAACTTCTTGAGTCACCAATTGAACAGTCGAAAAAACCATGTATATCCCATCGACATCAATAAATTATATGACAGTGCAACTTCTACAGCAGTTATGGCCAAGAGTGTGAAAAAATTCGATAAATCTGAAAAACTTCTCACGTAATAGCAATTCCAAGTAAGTTAAAACTGCAGTCGATCCAGTAGTATGTGAAACTGCATTTGGTTCATTTCCAACTGGAGAAGATTGTAAGAATGTTGACAAGAATACTTGCAGACGGTCATTGCAATCCAAAAATAGGGGTATAAACACCTCAACGCTACCAAAGAGAACAGAAATGGATAAATTCATTAAAAAACGAAGATGTCAGAGGCATCCTATTTTTGAAACACGCGTTCTCTCCTTATCCTGCTCAAGTAGAGTTTCGAAATATATTAGAAAAAGAGTTAGCCTGGGCAAACATGCACTGTATACGTCAAGTGAACTCAAGCAAATACAAAAAATGCAGTCCTCTACGGTCTGTATTTGCGGAAATATTCCCACAGAAAAAGTATCTCTTGTTCATGACTTGTCACTACTAAAAAAACGATTCACTCAGAATTATTGAGACATTTTCAACAAATTATTGAAAGATCACATCTTTTGAAATAAAAAACGTTGGAAATGAAAGAAAATGATATCTAGCGCCATTGTTTACACACACCCAGGTTTATAATCCCGCATGATTTGATTTATGAAGGTTAAACTACTATTCGGTTGATGCTTCATGAGAGTTCTGCCAAATTTCATGATCAAAGAGCAAGCAATAGGAGGGTTCAATGTACGCATGTATTGAATGGCCTTAGTGAAATCTCTGAAGGGAGAAAATAGCAACGGATACGTCACACGAGCGTTAAACTTGCATGTCAAGAGTACGGCGCCTACTCTGTGATAGATATCGAAATACGTTTGAAAACCCTATGCATCGAGAAATTTGAAAATATAAAGATAATTTTTACTACTAAAAAGGCAAGCCTACGGTTTGACACCTTACTTGAAATCTTCTATTAGAATGGTCACATACATCTCATGGTAGGATTGATTTAGCGCGATATCCAGAGCGAATCGAGCATAACCTTAAAAACAATGAATAACTGAGTATCTACGCTTACATGTCTTGGAAATATTTCTACAAGGAACAGCATCTAGGTAGAAGAGAGGTGGTAGGTCTGTTTTATGAAATCCTTGGCTGAGATATGAAAGCTTCATTAAATACGATTAAAAAAAAACCAGAAATCAAGTAACCCATTCCATTCATCGACTCCATGGGATTACCTTACACTAAGAGACAGTATTCATGTGTACTCCCAAAAAAATGATATTTTATGATTCGTATCTTTTCTCTACTCCATAGGAAGGATGGAACAGAGTTTACGGTCACAATAAAACTCCAAAACACGAATAACAACAGAATTCAACCACACTAAGCGATGTATCTCGAAAAGAAACATATTCCTTCTTAGGATACGTCACAGAGGGCTTGTATTCATTATTCTAGCTTAAAGAAAAGATATCCTTCAAAATGTTGAGAAAATTCTCCCCCTGCTTTTAACATACCCGAGTCTCTGCATGTTTCAATTGCGGCTCCCAAATCGTAATTCCGCATGCTCGCCACTTTAATAAATTCATCAATCTTTGGAACTTCTTGTAACATTGTGTAACACTTAAAAAGCATAGTGGTGTGCTCTTTCACAGCTAAACCAGCTTCATGGACTTTCTGCAATACGATAAAACACATATGCTCATCTTTTCTTGTATAAGGAGAGAGAAGTAGAAAGAGTGCAAGTTACGAACAAAAAAGAGGGGGGAAAAGAGGGGGGGAAAGCCAATAAGTGTGTACTTACAGTAGAACAACGAAATTTGTGGGGCAAAACATCCCCCAAATTTCTAAAATCTACGAATTTTAAGACGATTTGTTAAGGAAAAAAAATTGCTTTTCCAATGAAATTCCATTTTCTATGGAATTTCAATGGGTATCACACAAAGAAGCGATTCAATTCGATGTCCTCTTCCCCAGAGAGAACAAAAATGTAGCACTGATACAACCATTTCTAAGCACTCAAGATACTAATAACATCTATTTTACAATCCTTCTCTACTCTGAATTTAGGTCAGAAAAGTCAACAACGCGACTCTCCTCCTCTACACGTATGCACAGAATCCTAACAGAGATGCATCGATACTCTATACATATACCCCACCATTAGATAATCCGCCAAATTGTGGATACGTTGAGCATCTAAATATTTCTCAATGACGTAAGATGGTTCGATATAGCCTAGAAAAGAAGAATTAGAAAAGTTAGCATGAAACTATTTTAGGGGCATATAAGAAATACAAGTAGAGTTTTGTTCCAGAAAATATGGATTCTTTATTTCTAGCATTCCTAAGATAGATAATAGCCATTTTCTGACACGTTCCTAGTATTCTTGAAAATTTAGCATTGCACAGCAGTCTGTAAATAGTATAGAAAGTTAAATTACCAATGGTTCTCATATAGACCGTCAAGGCTTGATCGTAGAGGTGTTTTTCATAAAGCCAATCGCCATGGAGTCGATAAATTTCCTTCACATGAAAAAAAAATGGAAGGGTAAGAGAAGAACAATATGAAACCTTTAGAGGGGATTTTTTGTTGCTACTTAATAAAGCAAAAGAGTTACATACGGCCAAAAATCATCGAGAACAAGCAATGCATACAAGGAAATTTTTGAGAAGCATTTTTCAAAGCCTTGGTAAAAAACATCCTAGAGAGTGGATAGTAAGAACAAGAAAGAGGATACCCACGATAAAAAAGTTGTGTTGTTGAGGAAATGAGAGACTGTAGAAAAAAGAGAGGCAATTACCTGATTGACATCCTCGGTCTGTTCCTCTTTTATAGCAATAGCGGTGGCCCAATCAAACAAGCGTTTCCTATTCAAGAAAACAATAAATCAATACCTTGAAAGAATTCAAAAAATCATGCATACAAAGCAGATTTAAGTCCCTATGCAAGCATGGCTGAATGTTACTTCTCAATACATTCAACTGTATCTAAATTTTGAAGCCATTTATGACAAAAAATGGGTATACTCAAGGCAATAGAAACGTGGTAAGGATTCAAGGCTGAAAAAGGAAGCGTAGAGATCCAAAAAAGAAGTGCGATAAGCCAAGAATAGATGCACAGAGGTGGTTACTCAAAGATATCTCAAAGGCAGACAATTGAGACAGAGAGGATCCAGTAGAAAAAATATTGATTCAAGCAAAATCCAACAAGAGGATTTGTAGCTATACAGGAAGTATCGATCGATCTATCATTAAAAAAATTTACTATTCCCAATTTTTATCACAACTCTAAGCAGGGCAAAAATAAAGATAAGGCGGTGGAAGAACCAGTTTTTACCTTACTAAAATATCTAAACGATCGGTTATATACTTTTCTCGTAACTTGTGTACTATTAAACTGTGGTCTGTTTCCTCATGTGAGAAAATAAAGATACCATTCTGAGGTGATTTATCAAGACAAACGATAGAGACGTAAAATATATTTCTTTCAAGGCATGCTAGCAGAAAAAAAAAATTCAATAGATCAACTTGTTAGAATTCTACTCTCTCTTAGCCCTTTTGTAGGCTAAAAAAATTTGCATTCCAACGGCTTTCTATAGATGCATGGATCTCATTTTCTATAAAAAGAGAGAGGTGGGTATAAAAAAAACAATAGCATAACGTATAGCATCTACATAAGAGGGGGCAGATTCAATAAGCAGTTTCACAATCTTCCGTCACAGGCAACTATAAGTTGTAAAGAAAAACTTTCCACATAAAACTTCAATTTTTACTTTTATTAAATAGACTTTCAAATGAAATATACAATGCATCGGACAGAGAACTCAAAAAAAATATACATTCCAGTAAGATTATACACAAAACAAAAGGAACAAATGGCTTTGCTTCAACGCACTTCTCCCTTCAAAAAAAATCCCTTCTAAAATATATACAAACTGCTGGATATTCACTCGGAACTGACCATGGATGAAACAATTTGGGTAACATCAGCAAAAAATCCTGAAAAAGCTAAGAATCGAACCTCTGGTAGGGAGAGACAGACAGAGACAGTTTGTCGTTGCAACTGAAGATAAAACCAGACTATAAATTTTTTAAAAAAATAGTGAAAAGAGGATGCAAAAATTTCATCAAATTGATAAAACCACTCCTAAAATAGATTTTCTGACCCAGAAAATATATCCAGGTGATGAATTCACTCACTGCTATAACGTATTCTCTCTGCATTTCAAAAGCACACCATTTTCAACTCGTAGTGTAAAAGTAGTCGACTCTCACGCATTGCAAGAGTAGACACAAGCCCTACCAAGCAAAAATATACGCTTTAATTTGTTTTCGAAGAATATATACAAAAGCAGAGAGACGAATCTGAATAGAATGAAACAATTCGCAAAGGTAAGACTACAGAGAGAAAAAAATCACACAGAGCTCGAGTGCGTTGTACACATATCCTCAAAAACGGAATTTAAGAAGCGATAGGAGAATATTTCAGAAATTAGCTAAGAATGTGGATTGAGCCTATAGACAGGACAGCAAAACCAAGCTTACAGAAGATGGGTGAGCCGCCGTTGCATCCTGCAAACACACAAAAGGAACAGTTCATTTGTTAAAGATTTGGCAGTTTTCATCGTATTCATAGTATGTGGGCATGCCAAATCAAGAGATTCGTTTTCCCTCCAAATCCACGTGGATCTCCAATTCTTTGAGTCTAATACCAAAGTATATTTATACAAATATAACTGCTTTAAATGTACCACAGCAAGAAGAGAAGAAATAGAGGTCAACGCACTTGCGTAGCGGCGACAAAATAATATTTATGGGCAGCCAGAGCCACATTTCGGCCTTCACATGGAAGAGCAGACAAATTCCCTGCAGTTTGTTTCAACATCGAAGAAAGATTCCACTTAAAATCTTAATAAGCGTAGGTAGAGTGAATAAAACAAGAAAGGTTTAACTCATCCAAATCACGAATTAAGAGAAAATGATTCTTGTCAGAGATACATGTAATTCTACACTACCAACTCGATGATATTGAAAAATTGCAGGAAAAGAGGACGGCTATTAGTTTGGGACAGAGAGTATCCAAAAAGAATAAAATTCCACCAATTTTTAATTCAATTGCCTTTACAACAAATCACAAAGGATAGAGTATCCAAAAAGAATAAAATTCCACCAATTTTCAATTCAATTGCTTTTACAACAAATCTCAAACAGAGCGATACAATGAAAGCTTTCCAATAAGCTTAAAGAGCCATAAAGTATCCCCATTATGATTAGAAAGATGAATAGTCAAGACCAAGTGAAACTATCGGATAAACACGAGGCAAAGCTGTTCAAAAAAACATGAGGCAATAATTAAACGGACTCTGTTTCTAATTTCATGGTTTCTCTCACCTTGCTCTGCATCGAAAGTGAACACAGCTTCATTCTTTAAAACCAATAAATTTGATGTTTGATAATTGACAGAACTGCATAAGCGGGTATTACCAAAGTTATTGTCACGAAAAAGAATCTGTAGGCCGATATACACAATATTTGCATGGCCTATGCCTTTCTAATAGAATGTTCAAATGGACTGCCATTTATTAAATAGAGTAAAACTAAACAAACGGTGATAGGCCAATACAAAAGGATAAAGCTGCTCGAGCACTAATGGTTTAAATGAAGACAAATCATACAAGAAAAATTCATATAATTACACAACACAGGTATGCATATGTGTTGTAATAACAAAAACTGCTGGTACAAAATGTAGATTTAAAAAAAAAAGTAAAACACGTAGATTTTTCCTTTTTTTTTATAAAACAATCGAATCAAACAACGTCAAATTCCACAAATTTCTTTTACAAAGACAGGCATCAAAAATTCAAAAAGTTGAGAGAGCGTTCTTTCGGTAGTAGCTTCATTTTTGTAAGTCATTCTACTCTATGGATGAAAATGACATCACAGCAACCAATAATCAGAAGTTATACATAAAATTGCAGCAAGAGAAAAACACAATTTATCTAATCAACAAGGTAGGAAAATGCTTAAAGACGCAATGAAAGAAACCTCGAGATCTCCACGATCTGGGACGAGATAGGAAGTAATGGATAGTGTTGCACAAACAAAAAGGATTTGTTTCGAATTGCTCGTAAGGAAATGAACATCTAAAACGGAAGAATTATCGTCACTACAAAACATTTAAAAAATAGTAGAAATTAAGGAATTTTTGCCAATGGGATAGATAGCATACATATGAAATGCTTTGCACTAACGCAACATGTATTTCAAATTGAGATACTCTATTTTACAGATGGTTTTCTGTCTAAATATATCCCCCTTCTCATAAAATGATAAAAATTTAAAAAACTAACCGAAGCATTCGCATTCGGCATGTGCGCTCTTGAATAAGGTCCCCTCGAAAAAGGCATGTTCCTGAGTTTTGAGTTCCAAGCTGAAAATTGAATAAAATATATGCAAATGGTGCACATAATGATTTATCTACATAAAGAACCCAAAGAGTTTCGATGGCGCAAACTTCTTAAACTCACAGCGATCATGTTAAAGCACGCATTGGAATCAAAACAGGTAATTGTTTGCTCAGGAATACGAGAAGAAAATAGTTTTGCTTCACGTATAAGGAGGGGAGCTGCATGTTTTTCGGTTGGAGAAATAAAGTAGCACTGGTATTTGGTTCCTCCATTACTATCCTGGGAATCATCTTTCCTAACCATAAGTCAAAAACCATCCAAAACACTATAAATCCAGTACAAGCAAAACAAAAGAACCCGTTATTCGTCTATGTAAAATCTTCTAATACGAGGATAACACGCAGTACAGTCAATGTGTATCTCCCTAAATACCACAAATGCCTCCCTTATGGGATGCTCCCTCTTTTTTGAAGAAAAAACTAGTTTAGATTGAGTTCATATCCACTTGTAGAATTAGGCTCTCCAAATATTGTACGAGAATAAAACAGGTACAAGACATCCCGCAAATCATTTATGACAATGTGCAAACGCTTTTCAGCCAACACACCCAGAAATTTTTGAATGTTTAAAATTTTTTTATAATTCCACTAAAAAATTTTTTTTTTTTTTTTTAATATAATTATTTTAAATGTTTTAAATTTTACTGCCAGCTTTTATTCTTTCAAAAAAGGTTAAAAAACATCTAAACTGTATGACTTACCCAACACACACCAAAAAATTGCGTTTCGGTAAAAATTTTATATAATTGAAGGTTACAGAAAATGATTGCATCCAATCCACAATATACGTCGCATGAAACCAATATAGCATGCCCTGAGAATCTCCGAACCACACTGTATCGTTACTCCCGCATGCACACACGATATTTTCTCCTTTGCTTCCGAAATCGAAATTAGTAGCAGTTTTATCACCAGATGCTGAAATAACAAAGTAGGAAAAGATCTAACACACAATTCAATCTGACCTGATTCCTTCGCTAAAGAAAAATAATAAGAAAACGGGACACAAAAGAGCAATGAAAAAACTTGATTCAGAGAGGTAATAAGAATTTCCTGTAGATAAGGCGTGCTTAAAGATAGACGAGAAAACGAAAAATTATTCCTCAAAGCTTTATTTATACTCGACTGCAACTTTTTTACACACATATTTCATATAATTTATTCCTCTTATATATTATACAAATTAAAAATTTCTTGCTGAAATTCAATTATCCATTCTTTTGAAAACATTTTTTTGTTCCCTTCTAAAAAAAAGGAAGCAAAAGTTATTCTCGATCCTTGCTCGCAGCCATAACAGCACATTGAAATCTGCATATAAATCGTTGAAAAAAATTGTCCAAAAGAGCAATCCAAGAAAACGAGAAGGGGCTTACTGGCAGCTTGCCTCTTCGAGCGACTGAACAAGAGAAAGCATTCTTACAGCAACTAAAGTCTAGCCAGTATGAAATAGTGCTCCAGACTGTCATAATAGTACCTTCAGGTATTGAAGAGGCATCGCACCTACTAGATAGCGAAGGCAAACTACTGACTCTTGCCTCTGAAGAATTCCCGGCGGCAATTCGTTTCCGTAAAGAAATTACATGACGGTCGAAGAATATAAACCTGCGTAACTTGTGCATTCTGAATATTGAGTTAAAAATTTAGCTGGACATTGCCCACATTATGTGCACGTTAAAGCGAAATTATCTAAACAGACAATGGAGGAAAACAATCTATGGGGCACCCGACGAGCATTAAGCGAAGAAAGGATAAAGGTTTGTTCTTTTGGGAATAGCTTCAGTAATCATTTTATCACATACAGCTACTCCAGGTTTGCTTCAGAAGCTTCCAACTTATTGCGAAAGCGCATTTCTTTTGTAATGCACTATTGTCGCATACTACAAATACTGACAAAGAAATGTCTTTTTTCATGACCAAGCGATGCTTGCAGCCTTTTGGGGCCAATAAAACATGTCATGAGCAATCAGGGTACAAGACCTCTAAATTGAATGCTGTGGCTTCTTACCAAGTTGTACACGGGATTTGGTCAAATACAGTTTCATTCTCCGTAGCGGGGACGGCTTACTCAAGCCTCACAAAATGTGATGTATTACCATTGCAAATTTAAATGTGATGGAAATCAACTCAATTACTCAATTTCCTTTTTTTCATCCCAAAATTGTACAACTGGGACAAAAATTTCAACATTTTTTTATTTGATGCTAGCTATACGTGAAATAAATCATTATATGCAACGACTTTTTTAGTTGAATGCTCACACAATTGAAAGTAGGACGGATGCAATGTACGCTAGTGCAGTTATGTTATAGGTGGAAATAGATGGAATTGTTACTGAAAAGTATAAAATTTTACATGATCAAGGGGAGGTATGTTTTATACCTGTATATCAATTTGGGAAAAAAGTCGATGCAATACAAAACTGTCGAGATATTGCTAAACAGAAGATGTTTAAAAAAAAGAGAAATACATAACTGCACAATGCTACAATGATTTTTTGAAACTCTCTAACTCTGCTATTTATGTATAATATGAGAAATAGTATTTGGAAAACAAGCGTATTCTTCGCTAGTCTAAACGGTAAATTCGATTCTATACGTTTTGTGTAAAACCTACGGACACGCGGCTGGCATATTGCTGTTATTCTTTCCGGAAAATTAAAATAATCAGAGTCAACTTGAATAAGGCCTGTCATATTTATGCGTTCCTTGTTCCATCTTCTTCGATACAGGATACACGCAAGTTTTCTAGATACGAATTGCGCAATTCAGCACAAGACTACGCAAAGCATTTCTCGATATAACCCTGACAATATTATGCGATAAATCACATTCTGTATGGTAATTGAGTGCGAGGAAATAGTATCGCTTAAGCGGAAGAATGCATAGGATATACAAACTTAAATATAACCTACTCCGCAGATTCGGATATTGCGTATAAGTGTCCACGGTACGCGGTGAAAGAATACAACTGCGCTTTTTCTCTTGAGGCGTATGCATTTTCATATAGCTCTTCATTTTAAAAAGTTTTTCGTGTTGAATCCCCAAACACGATTTGAGTCTACTAACGAGAAAATTCTTAGCTAGAATGGTCATTTGGCTAGAAAAGTTGCCTTGTTAAAGATTCCGTAGTCCTAATCTTTTAACTCAACGTCGGGTAAAATGCTCGGCTCACGGCTATAGCTGAGATGGACCAGGGGGCACTTCGTAAAATATATAGAAAGAGCTTCGTCAATTATTTATAAGAGCCAACTTTGGCTTACTAATCCCATTTCTGCTAAAATGTTTTACTTCCCAAAAAATTTAACCGTAATTTTATGAGAGAGTAAACATATATGAACGTTGATTGCTCCACACCGCAAGTATGTTATTTTTTGTCTCGATTAGTGGGTACTATATGCGTAGCATACTTACAGTGTAGTTTTTCTTTTTTAGGTATAAATGGGTCAGCATAATTCAAAAAGAGTGAACTGTGCAGTTGTCTTGACTAGGTTTCTTTTCCTCTCAGCAGCAATTTGCTTTGCAAATACGGGAGAGCCTATACACAACGAACAAATCGATTCACGTAAGGATGCATCTCCATGTCAATTTTACGTTTTTATGATTTGGGCAATTCCACCTGAAAAGTTTCTTCGTTTATATTTTAATGAAAAGAAGATTTTTATGCACGCAAAAATAATGATTCCTGAACTTCTTTGATTTCAAAAAAGTTTATTTTGATAGGTGCGCAATTTGTAGTTTTTTTATTTCAGAGAAATCAAATTTGCAGCCTAGAGCGCTGAAAGTACTCAGCACACGTGGAATGCTTAAAGCTAAATTCACTTTTATAGATCTTAATAAGCTGATAAGCAAGTATGTTTCAAAGCGTTCCTCGGATTTATACAAAATTTATGATCGCAACAATTCAACACTCTCAGTCCCAAATGAAAAGCATCGAGTTAGTAGCCGTGTTATACACTCGAAATTGGCATATTTGATTTAGCATTACCTGAAAGAATGAATTGAACAAACTTAAAGCTTTTGCTTTGAGTATGCGGCATTTTAAGAATTGCAGTATATTTTTAATTTGTTATAGATGAATAACCCGCTGTCAGGTTGATAAAACGCATTGCACGATCATGCTGTTTTACCATATTCGTAGGCACCTGTGGGGGTTCTAGTCAAGCAGAATTATCTTACGAAGAATGATAGTTTTTTGAAGAGAGGCATTTTGAGAAAGAATGAAATTGGAAGAAAATCAAAAGCTACAACCGCGCACTCTAGGACACAAAATCTTTCACTTCCTATTTGGCCAACTACCTTACAACACATGGTTTGTTACAGCAAGTTACTCGTGAATACGGGTTATTAAAATACCGCAAAGATAGATAGATATACAACTGTAGTTCAATGATTCAAGAGAACGGCAAAAAATCTGGAAATTTATTTCTTCAGTGTTTAAGAAATACCACTTTGAATTTCCAGAGAGCAGAACTGGAGAAAAGCAAAATTATAAACATCCGAACAACTTCCATGAGTCATTCATTACACAGTTTCTAAACAATAAATTATTGTAGCAGAGGTTTATAACTAGCAGTAGCATTCCTAGCTGCTTTGCTGTTTCAATTGTTTTTATTTCGAAAAAAGAGAGCGATTCGCGTACTATCTATCAAACCTTACGTGCCCAATTACAACCAGGACGGAACACGCTTGAAATACCCCGATTGCCCTATGGAATGTCTGAATGGTTGGCTAGGGGATAAATGGTGCGATAGCGAGTGTAACGTGCTAAGCTGCAGCTATGATGAATCCGATTGCAAAGGTAGAGTTAGTATGAATTTGATATCCGCAAGTAAATTTGTTGCATAAGTCCACTCCAAATTGTAGTTTTTATTTTCTGAATTACCCCAATCAAGTATAAAAAACCAGACAATGCTATTGTAGCAAGTTAAGTATTAGAAACAAAGAGACTCATGTACATTGGAAGGAATCTCGCCTACAGGATGGTGTAGCGGAGAATGCCGCCCAGGATGGATTGGAGACGGTGAATGTGATGTAACATGCTATAAACCTGAGTGCAACTGGGACGGTGGCGATTGTATCGAATGGACAGGTACACTCCGAATTGTACTCGCGCCCTGCCCCTATTCATTGTTTACTCTATCTCAACGAGTTCTTTTGTATTGAATTCTTTCAATTTTTCTTAATTTAGATTTTGTTGCATTACTTACAACTTTTAACCTCACTTTCGGGTATTGTAAGTAATAAAATTGAGACAAAATTTATATTAAGAAGAAAAGGGCTATCACGCTGTATTTCTTTTTTTACGTAGCCAAGAATTATCCCATATTTGATTTCCAAAATCCTCCAAATTATAACAGCCCTCTTAACTGTTCTTGCCCACCCGAAAAATTGGGCGACGGGACCTGTGACGCTGAATGTAATACTTATGAATGCCAGCTTGATCATCATGATTGTAAATGTAAGCTTAGTAACTGATACATTTAGCAATAGTGGGGAAAATTTATTGCTTGTTGACTGTATGCTTGCCAGTTAGCATTTTTAAAACAAACTAAAAATATTAATGTGTTGCTGTTGTTTTGTTTGAAACTGCAACACATTGACCAACTCAATACATATGTATTACAGATGCGTGCGATGATCTTTGCCCAATCCAGTGGATGGGTGATGGTAAGTGTGACTGGGAATGTGACAAGCCTCGTTGCTACTATGACAAGGGAGATTGTGCGTCGTGTGATGAGGGTTGCCGCAGCTGGATGCTCGGAAATAAAGTTTGCGATATTCCATGTAACACTACAATCTGTGAATTCGATCAGGGTGATTGTGAAAGTGAGTTTATTCAAATGGATTAGAAGGCAGTGCCGTTTAGATTGCATGCACTTACTTCATCAGGCAACAACGTTCAAAAAATAACGCCTACAGTACCAAACGTAATTCACTTCACTTGTAAACTATATGACAATTATCACACTAACTGTTATCTGTAAATGCTTCGTCTTTAGTATGCTGTGCTAAAGCGATATTGTATCTTTTTTCCTCCAAGGGGTAGCTACACAGCGAGTGTTGTTGTTTTATGTGATAATCCGCAGACGTGGTGGCTGTTGCAGAGCTAGACTATTTTGCAAGGCCTTTCAAATATTCAATATGTGCCCAAGATTTTATTGGAGACGGATTTTGCGATGAAGCATGTTTTAATCCACAGGTACATACTTCTTATTTGTTTATTTTGAATGCCTTCCTATAAAAATATTTCAGCAAAGAAAGATTGAGTAGTAAGAAAATTGGTCGCAGCCAAAATAAGGAAACTAATTACAAAATATACTTATGTGGTGCATTTAATCGAATTTGGGATAGATTTTTAAAAACGCATACACAATACGTTCATTGCTGTAGGGCCGGTGGGATGAGCACGATTGCGATTTTACTGTTCCATTTCAAAAGGACTCAGCTGATCCTGCCAGCTGATGGACAAGTAGTACGTCTAACATTAGATGGAAAAAATCCTGAGCATACTAATGCAGACATGCACAGCAATTTAATACTGTGATAAAAACAGCCGCATATTAAAAGCTTCGATTTAATTCTCATAAGTAGGGAACAAACTATCTGTTTCATCATTCAGACAATTATTTCACAAGTGAAAAAATAATCAACCACAATAATAGCGGTAATAACGCCGCTGCTAAAGCTTCCTTAAAATATTTCCAACCGAAGCAGACAAATAATCATGATCTAGCGCTCCATTCGAACAAAATCAAAAAGAAAGTTCTTGTGGGAAAACTAGATTGCATATATAGGGTACTTACAGAAAAAATCAGTAAAATTACTACAATACGTTACTGTGACATTCTAAATTGAAAAGTAAAAAGCACGGTTTTCTAAATAAGAATTTCAGGTCTGTCTTATCTCTAAAAGTGTGTTTTCTCTCAAAACCTCACAAAAAAAGATACAGATCTTTTAGTGCACTCGATTTAGGTGTTAAATTATTCTTTCTTACAACTATAAAGAAAGCAGATTATGCAATACACTTTTTGATAAAGTTCCCAAGAGAAGAGAAATAAAAGGAAAAAGTGTGGAAAGTATTGCAGCTAGAAAAAAACAAAGTTTGGTGAGTATACGCGCATAATTACATTCAATGCATTCTTGGAAATAGTACCCAATGTTTAAAAATGCTATGGCTTTTGCATTATCATTTCAGTCCATCTCTACAAAGCGAAAAGTGATTCGTACAGTAACACTTGGCAAAACCTTGTTATAATATCAGGTGTTTTAATCATTCATAGATTAAACGCGTAGGAAATCAAGACAAAATAGAAAAAACTTTTAACTCAGAAAAACCAATAGTATCAAGTAAAGATAACGACGGAAAGAAAGCAAATTAAAAACAAATTTATTCCATGATTATTAGCAATTAATAGCAGGGCATTATTAAAAAAATTACGTAACGAGAGAATTAATTCCAGAAATCTTTTTTGGAATTTGTAACTCTGTCTTGTAATACGTTCGTGTCTACTGAAAAGTCAAATGCAACTGTCATTCAAAAGAATAAAATAGCATCGCACCTCCTAGTGTGACCTCCAATATAAAAACTTACAAAATGCATTACGAAACTTCACAAAAGCAATTTGTGACTGGACTACACAATCATAGTTTTACCAGAAAACCTTTTAAACCTGATATGGGGGTTGCCGAGAAAAAATAATTCCGTCACCATTCAACGGGGAACTAACATAGGGTAGTAAGCACAAAGGAAATGGTGATGTTCCTAGGACATCTTCTATATTGCGTTTTGTGCCCAAGGAAAAGCCTTCAGAATAAGATGGTTTATCTCTACTAAGTCCCTTCAGTCTAGGTGACGAAACAGCCTGCCATCATTGCAAAATATCAAAATAATTCACATGTAAAAGCGGTGCATTTGTTTGCAATTACGCAACTAACAAAAACCGCAAAGCATAGGTAGCGTGGCAGCAAGAATCTTGCCAAACAGACATACAGAAAATGACTCACATGGAACTCTATGGTAGTGGAATTCTTCAAAAGCAGATACACGTGGAATAACAACAGGAAGAGAGTAGCAAAAGCAGTAATACTACTCATGAACAAACAGCAGAATAGTAGTCTTATAGATGTTTCGCTGTAGCAATTAAAATTACATCCAGGTGAAATGCGATGTATTTCAATGAAAACAAAAAACCAAGTAAAAAGAGAGGCTATAAACGTCCATAAAATAAATAGAAGGAAAAATCGGCAATTGAAGAACCCTACACATTGGTTTATCCAGACGCAATGGTGATCCATTTTCAAAATACATCTATCACAAATAGAGCAATGATGACACCTGCACAAACGCAAATACTGTAAGCGATGCAGTGAGTAGACATAGCAAATGTCAAGACACGGCATGATTCTATGCTGTGCATGTATTCTGCTCCCTCATGCAAGCTTAGAGGAAAAGCATAAGAAAAATTTCTCATCAATTTCAATTCTTTCATATCAAATTGTAGCCGGAAATGTCAACAGTACAAAACTATTTATCTGAATTCGTAGAAGCGTTTACCTGTGCGGTTTCTTTCTTTCACACTTTTTGCAGTAACTAGATTCAAGTTGAGCAATCATGTGTTCATCAACTCCACCATGTTCTGGCGGAAAACCAGGATCTACAAAAGAGACTGTGATGTAGCTACAAAGAGCATTGAAAAAGATAAATATATCAATAAAAGAGAATATTGCTTTTCCAAATAGAGAGAGCTCAATACGAGGAATTACTTCGAAAAGGAGAAATACACATGCAAAAATAATCGTAGATGTAACGAAGAGGTAGCAAAAATATCCTGAAAAAGAAACACATGCAATAATATATTAATCGGCTACTATCAGTAAATATACAATTCAAGTACTCACGAAAAAGGCTGGAAAACTTTTAAAAAATAACTCGTTAAGATTACAAATAAGTAAAAACCATAAATTGCAGGGTTGCTATACACAATATAGGTGAGAATATATTTAACAATACTACACCAAATTTATACAGCACTCAACAATTACTTGATAAAGCTAAGAAAAAGGGAATGAAAAACTTGAACAGTTTTCGTATAATACAATATCTCAGTATACAGCGAAACAAGAATTGGCAGCTATATTCAGAGAAGTCTTAAGAGCGGGGATGCAACTGATGTTTTTGAATAGAGACGTTTCTTCAACGGGGGACTTTTTACCTGTGATTCGTACGCAATATACACAGCACCATTTCCCAACAAAGCCACAAGAGAAGGAAAGTTTTTTTAAATTTCGTATAGAAAAGGGAAAACATATCACAAGGACAATTGTCTCGAGGAATCCGCCTACTCTTGCGCCGAAACCACTCTGCATCCTCATTACTTGATTGAACTAGCTGTATGCTTTGAGGAAACATACTTACATGACATTGACTATGTTATTCCACGGTGAATAAACTATTCACCTTAGCTGAGATTTTTAGACAGCATCAGGAAGAATATAGCTACATTTCGCTCACACAATGAAGAGAGGATGACTTGCGTAATCCACTCAAAATAGACAATGTGCCAGTGGGATTAATTTTAGCCTACGCAAGCAAGTCAAAAAATAAAATTTGAACTCGTCTTAAGAAAATAACTGTGTCCACCCCTCCTGATGGAAAATGGGAGCGCCAGTAAACGATTTATTCTGTGAAGGGAAACAAAATAACTACTTAGGCAAAACGAATATTCCCGGCAATCATTTGTGGAGCTATGAGTGCATAAAGACTTTACATTCCTAGGGTAAGCAAGTACAATTTTCTGAAAGCACAACCGTTTTCCGGCAAAACACAAAAGCTTTCTAACTCACATAGTAGTTGTAAACTAACTCAATTACTAAAAAAATTAAATATAGGCAATTAAGAAATTGCATAGCAGCCTCTAGTCATGTCGCACAAATTGTGGTAAAATTCACATTGAAATCATTTTACTCAACTGGTTGAAGTGCACTTGGGCGTTAATCATGAGGGAATGTTAGGACGTAAGCAAACATCGTAGCGTTACTAGCATTTATAAAATCACGTGAATGATGACTTAGCCAAAATAATACTGCGGTCAATCCCTAAATTGTATTGAAACAAAAAATAAACGAGTACAGTGGCTATCCGTATTGATTTTTTGTAATTTGGAAGTTTGTTTCAATCCCCGTAGTATGAACAAAACATTTTTTTTCAATTTGCGTAGACTTCGACGTATGCTCGAGTGATCGTAGTATAATGCGAAAGTATATCAAAAGTGTCCAAAAAAAGAAAGATAGTAGTTAAATAAGGCAAAGTCTTAGAGTGTTATTTAAGATTCTTGCTGTACAGTGAAGACAGCCTCAAAGATACGCAAAACGAAGCTATTCAAGAGGAGCAGATTGATAGGAGGGTTGTCATTAGATGATTAATCTTCAGAGCCCAAAACACTTTTGCACGCCTTGTTAATATATGCGTTCTATTTTTTGCCAAAGTTTTGCTAATGATCAGGAAGTGCTGACGGATAGCCCCCACCACTGTTGCACTGCAGTCTTCCTTGTGTTCCCTTACTCCCTTTCCTGTATAGACAGGTGAAGCTGCTACGGCTCACTTGCCAAAAAGAATATCCGCATTCGCAAATACAGACTAACCTAACGCGCGCACGCAGTGGTTGTAGGATGTGATCAAATTTGCCTTTTCAGTATCTTTTCCAACTTTAACACTCCGTGCTACGCGTATGCAATTTGGATAAAACGAAAAGGAATTGTTTCATTGTCAAACTGTTCACTGAAATTGCGTTTGACTACCGTTGCCGAGCCTTTGTTTGTTCTTGTGTGCAAATAGGGTTGTTGCTACAGTGGAGTGACTTGCACACAGGCAGGCGACTTTCACATTCTTCCTGGCAATTTCCGGTTGTACACACTCCATTTCCTGAATACATTACGAATTTTCAAGGAGAATTGCCCGATAGATTTACCATTGACCGTACTTCCCTGTTCATTTCATCTGTGCAATATGTGCTAGGTCTAGAAACCCGTACGTAACTATGGAAAAAGTAGATTTATTTGGCATATAAATATAGTAGTGCATTTTGGGTGTAAATATCTATGCAATAACGCAAGAATGCTTATATTGGACGGAGGTAAATATTTTAGGAAATTGAATAAAATTGTTGTATAGCTTGTTTTGAATATTCAATTTTTTCTTCTATGTATATTAAAAGATACCCGGGGGATTTGCAAAGGGATTGACAGCTTAATTTGTGGTCGTACATTTTTTTTCCTGAAACAATGCCTGGAGCATATGAAAAGGTGATGTGGAGCGATCGCTTCAAGCAAATGCGCGAAAGTGTGAAATATGGTCGTGTATTGCTCGAGACTGAACAGTATTCAAGCCTGCTACTGCACCATATTCCATTACTCTTGCACGATGTTATTCCGACGAAGGCTGCTTTGGAAGACTTCTGCTATGCTGATGGATTGGCTTTCCTCTGTGATGTCCTAATATCGAAAGCACGAGGGAAATTTCGCATTAGCGTCCTGCCAATATTACAAGTTTGTGTTTCGTAATCAAAATAACTATTTAAAGTTGAAAAAAATGTAAAATTTACTTCAATATGTGTAGGGACGATACAATTGATAACATGATAATTTAAAATTTTGGGTGTATGCAGATTAGAGAGAGGAAAGAAGGCAAAGTTTCTTCCGTCAAGCTTTCTAGAAAATTTTGTTGGTTACAAATCTTACTATCTAGCTGTTTACTGTGCGCTGCAACAACTTTCTAGTCACTGTGTGGTTTTCACAATAAAATATGAATTTCTTTATTTTATCATTTTCGCTTTGCCAACCTTTGTATGGCATAGAGCTTATATAGTTCCAATCTTAAGCAACTTTTTTTGAAATCAATTTTAAGAAAACGCATATGCACTGTGACAACATCAATTCAAAAATGAGCTTGCATGCTTTTTTGCAGAAGTTAGCACTCTTGTTATGCAAAGAGCACGCCACTTATGACGAAGACATTGGAGACGTTCCTCTTCTAGTATATTTTCTTACCGAACGACACAAGTATTATGTAGATATTAATTGGATGTCTCATGAGCTCTCTTTAATGGAAAGATTCTGTAAAGCCCTACTGGCATTGCTTTCAAGACCCGCTGATGAATATGATTCTACTGCTTCTGCAACAAGCGCTATTGGAATTAACACTTTATATTTAACCTTGTTGGCATTTCCTCCCCATAGAGTAGTAAGTTACCATGTATTTCGCACTTTGTCCATGCCTTCTAAGATTTTGTATAAAGAGGAAAATATATTTCGTATCCTTAGAAAGTTTTTATTGTCCTGGCAGGTATTTATTATTTCTTTAAAAAATTGAACTGTTTCCTCCCTCGATTTTCTAGTTGTTCTCTTGACAAACTCTATACCAATGGTATGCTATAGTCCACAAGAATGACACAAAAATAGTCCACCTAACTCCTTCAATAGTGTGTCAAAAAACATTTTCCTCTTGAACTAAAGAGTGTCCATTGCCTTGCGTTCTAATTTAGTGCAAGAATTTTGGTTTGGGAAAACTTAGTTAGGGTACGACTAGATTAGGTTTAACTTAACTTGGATATATGTCATTATCTAAATGCGGTAAAATAAATATTTGAAGTTTTATAAATAAATAAAAGAACATGTGACTACTGAGTCTACAACTTACTCATGCTTTGAATGCAAACACATAGGTTGCTCGAATGGCAGAATGCTTCCATGCGGAAGGCTGGAGTCATGTGTTGGGGGCAGTACGGAATGCGGCGTCCTTCTGGAACACCACAAAGGGTTGCTGTCGCCTGCTGCAAATAATAAATTCCATTGTCTCTTTCGGTTTGGGTTGGCCATTGCAGAGGGAGCTATCACAGTACGAATTACAGTGGAGCTTGGTCAATCGGGTGGGATTAAACATAAGGTATGTCAAAAGTATTTCTTATGCACTGCTGATTGACGTTTAATAGTAAAAATGCTGTTCATTTTAAATGAATAGACTAGACTGATTTCTCTCTAGCAACGAAACGAACTACTATTCTACCGAACTAACTAACTTGAGGGGAAATCGTCAGCAAATTGCATGCTGCATTTTGAATAGATGCCCATGTAACCAATGTGAATTACGGCGGCATTTGCGAAAAGTTGCAAAAAATCGCGATGAATTCGGTGTAATTGAAGCCGTGGTAGCGAAAAAACAAATTGTGCGCAGTTTTGTGGAAGCGGGTGGATTATCAGTAATTTGCGATATTGTGGATGAAATTAATTTGAAAGCCAAGCAAAATGCCAAAATAAACTCTTTAAAGATTTCTCCGGAAGACAGTAATAATTTCAAGGACAAAGATGACTTAGCAGGTGCAGGAAGATATCTATTGAACGCATTTAGAGATGAGATCTCTAATAGATAGTTTTAAAGATAGGGTTCTTTTGCATTTCATTCAATAAAATGGCTAAATTCGATCATTTTTAATTTCTTGAACTTCTTCATGTATCAGATGCAGATGATTATTTATATTGGAGAGAAATTGCCAAGGAATGTGCTGGATGCACGATCTTAATGTGTTCCTGGGACTACGAAGAACTAAACATCCGACAAAACGCTCTCAGCAACAGTAACTACAGGCCGCTGGTAAATGTGTTAATACGTGGGTCACACATTACAAAGCAATGTTTTTGTTTTTTTTCCCAATGTTTTTCCATAAACTGCAATCTTACAAATGAATGCAAAACTTTGTTTGCAGATCTCCTTACTGTCTGCATTGGATTTGTCGGATAGCCGCAGTATATTCAATCCAGAGAATTGCGTTTTTCAGTACGGGTCCGGGTCTATTTTGCAAACAACAAGCGCGCTCATTCTCAGGTCTGACGAAACTGAATCGCGAATCGCGCTGCTGAAGAGAACCAGTTTAACTATTGAAGTAGTATTTCGTCGATTGGCTAATGCATTTATTCAATGCTGCGGTGACCATGGTTCCGCATTTACTTTTCAAAAAGGAGCATGTCTGCATCTTTTGGTTGCCTTATTACTGCAGCTATGCCTCGAAGGCCGTCATAAGCATCGCAGCAGCAAAGATATAAAACAACTTTGCAATCGTTCAGAAGCTTGCACAAATGGGAGCTTCTCCAAATACAGCTCCAATCAAATCTCATACCATAGATCAAATTCCAGCGAGGAAGAAATTGTACAAGAATATATACATATTAATAAAAATAATTTCGCAGTAGCAGTTGTAGCATGCCAATCATTTTATGATGGTATTCAAAATGTCATGAGCGAGAAAGAAACAGATCGCTTAGCATACTTCACTTCGCTGCTTCTCTTGATGGCTATTCTCTTAGGTATTATTGATTACAATTGCATCCCCGACAATCGTAAGCGTTTTGCAAAGCCGCCAAGTATTCTTTGTGGTTGGATGACAGCGGCCGCAAGAGACATTTATGATCTCTACCGTAAGTCTACACGTGCGGATGAATGTATTCTCATAAAGGAGTTGAGTAGTTTAGTTATCACGAGAGCCGAAAAGGCAAGCGCAATGGTCCCTGTGAATGACGTCAACTTACCTTCTTTACTGATTGATGCACTTCAACCGAATGAGCAGTTGGAGTCAGTAAATATCTTAAAAGCTATTGAAGGGTAGATCATGAAACTGGCAGATGCTACCAACAAAAGAGTCCTGCTGAAAAATTTGTTGTGTACTTTGTAAATATATTTCAATTTTTTGTATAATAATAAAACCATTAAAACTTTACGTTGAAGGAACAACAGATATTTGTCTACGTAGAAGGACATGGAAATGGCGCGCTTACTTTTTTCTATTCTGATCAGATCGGAATTACTTATCTTACAAACACTAGAAAACATGCGAGTAGAAAAGGTCATAGAAAGTATTTCGTTTGTGATGAGGAGTATCTTTATATGCGATGGTATTCTTACTTAATTAGATACTTTTTTCGAAAGTGATTCATGCAAAAAAAGCGTAAATAATACGAATGACCGACCGCTTAGTGTTAATAATCTTGAGAAGGCTGTAAGCCAATTTTCACTTGGAATTTTGCGAAAAATTCAAGGTTCAATTTCAAATCGTTTTTTTTAAGTGGGAGTTATATGTTGCAGGTTAATGACTAATTGGGTCTCATAAATACAGAAATTTTCATGTAAATGGATGCATGTTTGTATCAAAAATTGGGACCTAACCATAATTCCCAATGTTAAACTGGCATTAATTTATTAATGCTTTCGCTGTTTCAACATTGCTTGCGCTCTCCCAAGCATATGTATTGCTTGGAAGCGTATTAGAGCCGCTTGTAATGAGTTTCCAAGTAGATTCACGCAAATGAGAAGAATGATCAAAATTTTAAAAAGAAGTTCAAGGCATGCAATATTATGAAAATTCCGAAAGAAGCTTCAAAATGCAAGTACGTCTAATAAATTAGGAAACTGTAATAGATTCTATCATTGCCTGTCTAATCGCATACAACAGGGGTTTTGCCTCGTTTTGTAAAGCTCATGAAGCAACAATATTGCATAAAAGTCACACTGTGACATCATTCTACTAAAATAAGCACAATGAGATTTGTAGATTCATATGATGGGCAATTCTATGTCGATCTAGCTTTTAATGCTGTGAAATACTAATGTTTTTGGCGAGATATAGCACCGGTAAATGCTGAAAAAGCAAAACAGAAGATATTTCAGGTATGAGTTGATCCCATTAATCAGCAGTTAGTTGGTAATGATGATATTATAAATCATTTTCCTTGGTAACTTGCAATTTCTTTATGACCAATTCTATTTTCCATTGTAGCTCGCCAATCCCAAATTTGAAGCGTGATACTCTACTGTCAAATAATCAGTCAATGATGAAAATTTTCTGCCGCATGTTATTAATGCATCAGTCACTGTTGCAACAAACGTTAAAAAGCATACCGCAATAAATTAGCACTACAATAGGAAAAAAATTGAATTTCGTCGATTGAGTGGTAAATAAATCTTCAACCTGAACTCGTCAAATTCCAATATAGTGTGCTTACAATAGATTTACCGTATCGTGTGGATACGCATGTCTACAATTACAAGACATCACAGCGTAAAAATGCGTGCCTAATGTGCCCAGGCTTAAAATCATAGGAAGCATTTAAATCTTACCAGAAATTCATGTTATATCAGCGAAAGCTTTTTCAATGATACAAAGAAGAAATCTAATCTTTTATGATTTGATCAATTCCTATGGAATGACAACTAAAGTAGTGATAGCATTTATAAAGCCTTTGATGAAAAATACGAAACAGAATTGATGCGGCAAAAAAGGCTGGCGATACAAATTGCAAAGATTAAGAGCTCCAAAACACAGAAATGCATTGCTAACGACATGCTTATTGATTGTTAAAAATTCCTGGACCTGTCTCCTTTACTTGCAACAAGCGACTTTGTTTTTTAGATTGAATAAAGGCATGAAAAAAAAGGAAATCGTTAGTATAAAATACGTTGCACTCATCTGACTTATATTTGCATAAATTTGCGGAGTCTAACTGTAGTTGTAGTGATAAGGCAACGCTAAAAAAACTGCAGTGGCTGAAAGACAATTATAGAAATAGTGATAGCTATGTGAAAGTTGCAATAACTAAAAACCCTTGTACTTGAAATAGAATCAGTGAACCGGTCCAAAAGCTTGAGTAGCTCGAAATGGGTAACAATTGGACCTAGCAGCTAATGCGTAAGTTAGGCAGAAGGGATAGAAGATCCAATCGGCCTATCGACATGGTCAATTTTTAATGAAACAAGTGCAAATACATAAAACAACGAAGAGTAACAACAATAGCCAAATCACTAACTAAACTACATGCATGATTCAATATACTCTCAAGACAGAGGATAAAGTGAGCCTCAGTTTTTGTTAAGATCCTTGTTTTGTCATTT
The DNA here is from genome assembly GCA_015476325.1 of Cardiosporidium cionae. NCBI lineage: Eukaryota > Apicomplexa > Aconoidasida > Nephromycida > Cardiosporidium > Cardiosporidium cionae. The sequence goes on from JADAQX010000078.1 coordinate 69,212, forward strand.
CGTTGATTTCAAGAGAAGTTTTTCGAGATCCGGTGAATTTTTTTTATTTCGTAGTGGGAGGTAAATTTTCGCAGCAGAAGTAAAGTACTAGGAAGCTCATTGCGTAATGGGAGTCGAATATAACTTTGAGAACACGTGTAGTCAAAGTTATACATGGAGAGAAAATTTCTGTTTTCTTTGGATATACGTTAGTTACATGTCTTACTTCATTTTGGCACGCAAGGCGCGCACGGTGGGTGTATTATAGAATACAAGTAAGTTAACACAGAAATTGCTGAGTGGGTTGGCAATTGCCCTTCGAGAGTACAAAGAGCAAAAATTGACGAATAACAAAAACCTACGTTTCTCTCTTGAGAAAGGAGCTGAATAGACTTCTTCAATGATATTCGATACTTACGCAGTCAGTAAATTAACTAGCCGGAATTGTAAACTTGTGATTAGTAAATGATCAATTTACTGTTGGTAGATCAAGTCACGAACCGCCTGAGAACAAAACGTATAGATATATATGATAATAGCCGGCTTGTCACGATAAAGTTTCTACCACTATCTCCTCATAAACCCATTTTTTCTTTATGTATTCAAATGCATAATCTGCCATTTTCTTCATGTGTAATTAATTGTAGGATCATTTGTTTAAAACTATATACGAATTATTAACCATGCAATGAGTGATGCCGTGAAGAAAAAAGTTACTTCGAAAACTTACACTGCTTTCTAGATAAAAGACGCTCATATTACTGTAACCGTACGTATTATTGCAACAGTAGTGGACAGTGTCAGAGAAAAACATTAAAACAGTGCGTTGTTTATTTTTCGGTGTAAGAATAACCATATTTGAAGCTGAAAGCTAATAGAGGATGAGCCTTGAATATTCTTCTATTCAATTTGTATGTAGAGGAATCAATCGACATACTTCAACACAGATTAGTATTCAGTTCTACAAAACAATCCGCTATATTTCTACAAAGCCGTAGTTATTTTAAAAAGGAAAGCTATAAAACAAGGTGGGATAAAAATGCTTCACTTACTTGCGAGAAGCTAACAGGCATTGTCACGTCAAGCTACTCATCCGACCGCATAAAACAGGTAAACTTGAGCGTTTATGCAACGAATTTCTGCGACCATGCATTGACTACCTACAAATACAAGCGTCATCTCATCGATTTAAAGCCATCCCAACAATCTCTCTACATAAATATCGCCGATTTTCCACCATTACTTGTTGAAAGAATTTCGTTGGGTACTTAAATTCAATGCGGTACCAACAGCGTAATCTATTCGCTACTATGGATGGGTCCCTTAAGAGTGCAACTTTCTCCAAAACGTGAACTCCGAAGTCTATCAATTTGAAAGAATACCCTTCGAAGCGAGGAAAACAACATAATTTGTCATCTCCCCTAATTCGGTGTTCAAATTGACTCGAGCGAACTGGACGAAATAAATATAATCCTCTGCAGCAGCTGCTTTACATTACGCGCACAAGCGTTTTTCTACTAATCATATCCTTGCCTATTACACTAGTTATGTATCCCACCCACAAAATCCTTTTTTTATGTCAGCGAATTCTTTGCCTTTTCTTAACTAACCATTTCAATGTAGCAATGGAAATGCATTTTTTCTCGAGCGTTTACCGGTTTAGTATATTCATTTTTTCTCCTTACTACATTTGGTAATTGCAACCGAGTGAGTGTTTTTTGCACCTGTAAAAATTATTCGTGCTACGAAAAGTGAAAATGCCCCGCTCTTAGATAAGCGGAAATCGGGTCACTTTACTAGAATCACGGGTATTCATAACTGTTGAGAGTCATCACAGACGAAATTTACGATGGAAGTTTCAACGAATTTTTGGTAATTTTTCAAGACCTGCATTTTTTGAAGCTTGAATAATATTAGATAGGATAGCAGTCGATAATTTTTGCAAATTAGGCAAAAAATAAGATAGCAAACTTTACATGCAACTCGTGAGAGATGCAATACATCAAAACTGTGGATTCATCACAAGACATCGCATAGGTATAAATTTATGAGAATTTATGTCAAATTTTCTCCATGCACCCATAGCCGCAACTAAAATTATTTAGTTTCATTGTGAATACAAATCAGAAAATGTAGGGCTTTTGGGAGTATTTTAATTGCCGTCAAGCTGCTTCTGTACGTGTAAGAATGACAGACAAAAGCATATCAACAGTAACTCATGCAGAGGATCAAACGTAAGCGTTGGCAATGAAAATTTATTCAGTCCTTCCTACTATTTTTCTACCAATGCTTTTCCATATCATACTTTTAATTTTTTTTATAACGCGGAGTGCCTTTCTCTTGAAACTGAAAGAGCCATCACAAAGCTTCAATAACGAGCATCCAGAATATTCACGATTCTTTACTCAAGCAACGCATTTTTACACAACAGACAAGCAGCGAAATAAAAAAGTCTACAGTGCAGAGATCATTGCTCACCATGGAAGCACCACTTCACCTATGATTTTCCTAGAATCTAGCGATGTTTCTACATGGCCCAAAATTCAAACAACCTATGCGAATGAGCTTAATTTCAAAGACAAAGCTAAGGAAAAAATTGTGCTTTGTAATGGAAAGAATCGCTGCACAAAAGCAAACATTCATGAAGATACAAAAAATATAACATTGGCAAAAGAAACGAAATTATCAATTGCTGAAATACAACATCAGAACAGTCAAGCACAAAAAAAAAAAAATGAGAAGAATGAGTTCTTCGAAGATACTATGAATAAAGATAGTGGTACTAGTTTCACAGATATGCGCACATCACTTACTCTTCCAAGAAAAACAAAGGAAATACCTTACAATGGCAAGATATGGATGTTATCTGAGAAAGGAGCCGCGAGGGAAACTTTTGGGAGTGGGGGAGTAAAACAAGCGCTTACCACAAAATATTTTCACGGCGGTGATACAAGCGTTGACCCAAGGATGAAGGTGCAATTTAAAAAAATTGCACGGCCATATAGGAAATTTAAGGAAATATTTTTTGTGGCTCACGACCAAAATCACCCTCAGTCAACAATGAACAAGGTTTCAAGTCATGCACATTCGTTGAAACTCAATGAAATAAATCCTATTCAATCCAGAAGGAGAAACGCGCGGGATAATATAAAAGTGAATATAAATGAACGAGTAGATGCATCGACATCTTTTATAGAAAGGAATGATAAAAATGACCCACTTTTCGAAAGAAACTTAAAGGACCACCGGCAAGGGAAGATGAAAAAAGAAAAAAGTAACAGCTCTAAACAGCTACCAAACATAGCAGAAAGAGAGGAAAATGAAAAAAATTTATATCACAACAAGGAAAGGCAATATTCATTAAAACAAAAAATATTTACCGATGAAGACCCTCAAAACGAGCAGTCAACGGGAATAAGTAAAGAAGTTACACCCGTTATATCGGTACCGAAGGCAAAGTCAATGACCCAAAGTGGGATAAACAGGGATGGAATCGATCGCATGGTGGTAGCTGGCTCGTCTGAAAGAGACGGAAGCGAGCGAGCCGAAAATGAAGAATTCGCTAAAGTAGAAGAGCATGACATGGAAACGAAGGAAGCAATTCTTGGTGACAATGCAGTTAGCGTCCGCAACCCATCAAAAGACGATGTAGGAAAGACACAAAACGAAGGGTACGCTAAATTTATGTTGGAAAAGTCACATCAAGTAATAAATTCATTCTATAAATGTAATAGTAACATAATATAATGACCTCTAAAAAGCACAAAATGTTACTTGCTAAACATTGTATTTTTTCATGTCATCGTAGGGAATTAGTAGTGGGTGACAATGCTTTAAGAAGTGAAGCTGTGCAAAACTACGGAAGAGATTCGGAAACCTCTGGAGCCACACAACAGGTAAGAGATGAATTTCATTTTAGTAGCTTTGCTGCGATAATTTGCAGTGCTCATTATTTTTCACGTTGCTATGGATACTATGGGAATTTTATGCATGAGCAAGAGCCATTAAGTTTTAAACCTAGAATTGAGCTTGAGGAGCAAAGCAATTCTCTCACAAATACAGCCAAATTCATTTTTTACCAGAAAAAGAGCATTGAAAACCCAGCAGAACACATACAGCAAAAAAAGACTGAAATTGCAGAAGAGCCACTTCCAAAGCAATCAGACCTTCAAAATTGTCATAAAATTGAAGCACAAGAAAATTGTGTACAGTTATCTGATTGCTTCTTCGATACATACTACAGAAAATGCTTCGCCAAGTGTAGCTTTTTCCAAGACAAAGAGCAATGTGAGGAAGTGATAGAATGCCGCTACGAACTAATATTTCCGGCTAATAAATGTGTTAATGACGGTAAGCTGCGAAGATAAGTAAACGGCTGCACAAAGATCATTGCTGTCGATTTTCCTTAAAACAGCTTTTTATAAATTAGCTATCTAAGCACTCAGTTTAGCGAAGTCTTCCCCATACGATCTCCTCACAGGCTATTCAAGTGCAGTTGCTTCTCTGCGTTTATGAGTTAAACTTTTCTCACATTAATATTATTCTTTTGTTCATTAGTACAAAACTCATGCTTTGAAATAGTAGCAATTGCTTGTGAATTTTGTGCGTAGAGGTAGATGCACATGAATGTGTTAAAACATGCTTAGGGCAGAAGTATACTCATGACAGGGACCCAATGTAATTTGCATTAGTTACAGTAGTCTTTGCACATGTTAATATTTCCTCGTTTTATTAAAGGTTACCAACCGCATTCTTTTGAGCATCCGGAAGCGGAACCACTCCGAGGTTGTGCATTTTTCAAAAAGGAGAGTGCGTGTAATTCGATAACCGGAAATAACAAACAAAGCCTAATGAATGCACAAGATATAGTCAGAAATCCCAAAGAAAAGGTTCTGCCGCTGTCTTGCAAGTGGTCAGCGTGGTCCAGTTTTACCAATTCAACCCGATCTACGAGTGTATGCATTGATTCTATGTCTTTGCCAACCAAACAGCAATTACAAACAATAACTCGGATGCTAACCGAGCAAAAAGAATTTCAAGGTGAAGAAAGGCTCATTCATTCCATTCTCTAACCATTAATCAGAGCCTCGACCTTTTCTTTTAAATATTGAACTCTATTGTTGCTATTGTACATAAAACCATTTTTCAAAATAATTGGAGCGGCAAATAGCAACAAAAGTTTTTAAACAAATTTTCTGGGACTAAAAGGAGTATTGGACCTACACCAAAAATTGCAGTTTCAAGAACTTAATGTTTTATTTGAAGGAAAATTGAATTGCGAATTTGTTTGCTCGGCATATTCGTATTATGAACATTATTTTTTAAGATCTCGAGTGTGGTTTTGCAGCTAAGTAGCTTTTCTACGTAGTAATCTTTCATGTCCTTTCATCTTGACTTAGATCACAAAGTAAATGAAACCCATAGTACATCCTTATGTATATTAAAGATTTGGTGAAGAATCAACATGTGCCACCGCATGATATATGCCCGCGAATAGATATTTCAAACGCTGATATAATCCCGGATAAACTTTTCTTCAAGCAAGGAGACAAAATACAGGTATGGCGTTATTGCGTTTACTACAAAACATAATTAACATGATAAAATCTCACAACAAATTTATTATTTCTGAATACTCGTAGAGAAATGGCACGGTAAGAAATCAACCAGTTATTGGGATGTGCATCAATTATTTTTCTACCCTGTCACTCCTCACCTTCCTGTTATCTTTTTTGTTTCCATTGCCGTTTCCAATCAAAAAATGGAAAAGGAATTTAACTTAGCGTTCTGTATAAAATTTCAAGTAAAACTGTAAATTAATTGGTAAGTTGGGTTTGTTTTTCTTCTTTAGGTTGTTTGCCATTCTGGATATAGTCGTACCACGGCAACTGAATATGTTGAATGTAGCCAAAACAAGCGTTTCCAACCAGCGATCTTCTGTCTACCCAAGTGGCAGCTCTCACTCGGAGAAATACGCAATCTTGAAAGGCTTCATTCACTGGCCAAAGAGAAGGAAAATCCACAAGAATAGCAACTCGTCGTGAAAAAGATCTTAAAAGTGAACTTCAAGTCGCTATCTACTCAAATTATTAATAGAAACTCAATTAACGATTGCTATCTTTAATATTGCATCGTAAAACATAACATATATCATAATAAACATAGTTATATGCTGTGTTATGGATATTTATAAGCCGCACTACTGCTTAAAAATGCCAATGGGAAATGTATTGTAAATGGAAAAGGTAGACATTTCTTGCCTGAAATTATTTTGCGAAATACGATTTCCCCTAAGTATTATAGAGAAAATCCTCGATCATAGCAAGAAACAAATAAAATAAGAAATTTCATTGCCTTTATAGATATATGCACATTTTTTTGTTTTATAAATCAAAAAATAAATCATTTTCATTCCTCTTTCGATACTCTTGTTGCTCCTTGATAAAGACTGTACGCATATGTGTATTGTTCTCAATCAAGAGTAATGAACTCTCTTTTAATATTTAAATCCTTGCTGAATCGTTGCCAGCCGCTGACTAGCAAAGAAAATTTAACGATCTGTTTTCGCTCGACATGTTGTGCATTCGCATCATTGAGTTGTTAGTGACTAAAACTGAAGATAATGGTATTTTGGAAAATCATCGCTTTAAAGCGCTTCCCCTAATTAGAGCATTGTAATTGTATTCTTTTCTCGTAAACTAATGGTAAATGAATTTTGCGGTCCTTACTTTGCAAAGAGCGGCATACTTTCTCTCAGGAAGCATTCACTACAATTACTTGAAACAATAACTATGCAAGTTCTGAATGCAAAACACAGATTTCTTTCTTCTGAATGTGGCACAACACTCAAGTACGCTTTTCATGGTAGTATTTTCGCAAGAATGAAAAGAAAAAATGGCAAAATTTCGACATTCGCAGGAAATTTATAAAAGAGGGGGAATCAACAATTCATATAGAATATAAATGGGTTTGGATCGCTTTAACAGAGTAAATACTGGAGGTATAAAGTAACTCGTTCTCAAAGATATTAGCCGCACGGTACATTCTACTAGAAGTTATTGGGACATATGTATTTTAGGAAAACTGTCTGAGGTATAGAGAAAGCAAATATGTTCCGTCTATCTACATTAAAAAAGATTAAAAAAGCTAGATATATATGCCAATAATATGCCTATTGTATGCTACATTGGCTGAGAATGTTTTGCACTAGCAACTCACACTATAAATACGTGAGTACGTAAGAAACAAATTCGAAGATTAGAACGGACAGCATATGGAGCCACCATATGCGGGCAGCTTATGTAATCGTTTTTTGAATTATAACAAAAAAAGTTTAGCAATTTATGATAAAATACCAGTAGTTGTGTTTTTCTCTTAGTAAAAACACATACGCAACTTGGTTCATATACTTTCTTTTCAGTGTAGCCTACCACCAAACCCCAGCAAAAAACTAACAAGCAGCTTATCCTGGCCGGCGTAAGTTCTTTTATACTCTGTTTTACTGAAAAGAATGTTCGACTCGGTTTTGCAAAGAGACAATCTTGGAACAATGGTGGTGATGCAAGTATTAAAGAAATCGAATTATTTATGTCGCTTAATTTTATTTTCATTTTTACCTCTTTTGCGTATCATTTTCCCCGCAATTAATATACCCTTAAAGTACTTCTTGATCAATAACTCGATCGCCGCTCGACAACTATCACCCGTAGCCATACTGCGACTATTAACATTCATGCAGCAATCCACTTTGGTACCTAGATTAGCATTGCATAGCAATTAACAACTCCAAAAATAAAAGAGAAAATATATATCTAAGTTAGTCCATTTTTTTGATTCTTTTCTTGTAACGCAAAAGATAGTTAAAAATGAAAGCGATTTTTGTCTATCTCTGCTCGGGATTCTAGATCGTACAAATATTTCTTTCCATGTAAGAAATATAGAACAAATTACTCCTGTAACAAGTAGTAAGAAAACTTGGGGTACTTTCCTATCGCATAAAAGATCTGATTATTAACTATGCAAAGTCAATATATATCGATTGGTGATATATGACTAAATCTGCAGGTACTCTTACTAGGTAAGCCACGTATAAATAGTGTGAAGTAGAAGCGAAGAATTTTTGTTTGCGCCCAAAATTCACTATATTTCAAATTCAAAATTTCTTAGCTAGTTAAAACAAAATGTTGCTTCAAAAAGCATTTTCCAACACAATAACTTATATCCTTGTTGGTAGGGAGCGTTTCAAATATAAATGGTCTACTTCTATGTCATTAAATTGATAATTTCAATATTCATCAATTTGAGAAAATTGAGATAAAGTAATTTTGTACTTTCCAGATATACAACATTGAGTGAGTGTGAAAACATCTGGAGACATTGCTGCGATATTAGGAGCTAAATAAAACAACGTGGTATCCATTTTCAAGTGTTTCTCCATTCCATGGTCCTTGCTTCGCAAATTGTTTCCAATCGAAGCTATGTAGAGCTATTCTAATCTAGAAGTATAAATTGTAGGCAAGGTTGATGCTCCCTTAGACTAATAAAAACTCAGCAGCTAGCTGCATAACCACATTCAAATACGAATGTTACTTTGTGCTCAAATAGTTACTATTCTACAGGATGATTTTATATATGTAAAAAAAATAGTTGTATATGTAAAGGCAAAATGTAAATTGTAATGCTAGTTGCATCAAATTAGTGTCAAACTTCACGTATTGGACAAATTGGTTGAAGATTTATACTCTGCATGCAACATCAAGAGTATTTCTTCATCGTTGTGCTTTTCTAATCACCATGGAAAGCCGTGCCAAAACAATTGAATAAAAGCAAGAAAAAGCCAATTACATAATGATTGAGGGCGCTTGAATGTATGCGGATTTGTTCAAATTTTACAATAAATTGCTGGATGCAGTAGAAAATTAGGCAACGCTGCAAAAAAAATTTCAAGCACCAATCCTAGCAAAACATTTTCCAGACTTTTCATGCGTATTGTGACCGGCTGGCGCATTGTTTGACCTGGTTTCCAACATCTTATCCTATTTTTCAGATATAAGGAGATATATTAGCTCGCAAAATTTTACATGTATACACGCTAAATCATGCGCCACCCGATACATCAATCAATCTGTGAAATATTTTTATGTCGCTGAGATGGAACCACGTTGATATTTTGATGCACCCATCAATTCTATGGTAGGCTCGAATTGCTAACTGAGACATCGTTCTATTCTGCTAGTAACCTTAACCTTTCCATATTTTTTTCTTTTTGAAAAGATTTGTTTAACAACTCTTTATTCCTAAAATACAATTTACCAACAATCGGATTTACCATCCATTCAATTTTTATTCCAACATGCTCTGCACGTTTGTCACCTCCCATGAGTCGAGTAATCAAACAACATTTCTCAAAATTTGATTTTTTCAGAGAATATTTGAGGGGAATCTACACAGTAAGCAAATTGCCGTTGTAATAATCGATTCTTTTCAATTTTCTGCATTTCAGATACTTACATGAAGTATTGAGTGTTTTTAATCTCCTTTCCTGTTGTTCATTCGACAATCGGAGTGGTTGTCCTGCATTCAAGAAAAGGACGGAGATAACCACGTATTGTTTCTTTAAAACAAACATATTAAGTATCAAATTTTTGATACTTCATCTAATTACCTCTGTCTTTTTCAATAAGAGAATTTTCAAAGTTGCTAAGAGCTGAATTGAAACTAGAAATTTTCATACGTCAACTTTTAGATGGCATTGGGGAATACAAGTATTTTCAGTATCGTAAGGGACGTCCTGAACCAGAATAACCGGATGGAACATCTTGAAAACGTGTCGCAAGTAGAGGGGGATGGCACTTTTTTTTCTATAAACTCAGTCGAAGGGGAATCCACTACTGTAACAGAAGAAAGTGGATTGACGAGTAGCAAGGAGGAGGCATTGAGTAAGTTTACGAGTTAAAACACTTCATATGAACTAAATGGGGAAAAGAATGATTTTTTTTAATGCGCAGGCTTGTCATACAATGGCGACTGTACACTATCTGAACATACCAGCATCGAAGTCTTAGCAGACTACTGTGTGCTTCCAACTGGGAACGATAGAGATTTCCCCTATAAATTAAATTGCTGTCTCTATTCAAAATATCCCATTGATGCAAAGTGCAGTGAAGCATACGAAACACATTCCAAGCAAGGGTTAAATGAAACAATGGACAAACCAGCCTACAATTTATCAAAAGATTCACTGGACATAAACGGTGGTGAGATTGCCGAATCTTAGAAACCATGTCGATAAAAAATAAGTTTTGAGGGGTTGCATTATATTCTTCATTATAAAATGATCACTTTCGCTTTTTTAATCAAAAGATCATGTCAAAATGACTTTTGGAGACTTGGTTCTGCGTGCGATAATCAAAATTACTAAGTTATTCTGTAAAAGCCGGTAGAGGTATCATACGATCATTCTTCACGATGCCGACGTATGTAACAATTTAGCTACTATTTATTTTATATTGCAATACAGAAATAGCAGTAGGAATCCCTAAATCACGAGTTACAGAAAGCTATAAGCCAAACAGTAGCAGGATTTCACAAATGGCCACGGTAGTACCTACAATCAATTTGACAGCTGATGACGAAGAGAACATGACAACTGATAATCAAGCAGAGATAAGCAGAAAAATGAGCTTGCAACCCAAGAATCCAAACTATCGTTTTAACGACTTATCACTGGAAAATAATAATAATGTTGGTAATAACACATCAAGCATCGAAAACATTAATTATTCGGATGTAGAAGATGGTACCCTAAGAAACTTAAACAATAAATGGAAGGGTAACTTCGGTGATTCTACTTTGCCCGTGCAAGATCTATTATTTGTTGACTCAGCTGTTCATTTAGGAGATAAGCCCGGCAATTCCACGTTGAGAAGTGATAATAGTGGCTCACATGAAACATCAGCTGTTGCATCTCCAAATGCACTAAAGCAAGAACATACCACCGCAAATTATCCAACAGTTCAACCTAGTGCTTTACCTGCAAATCATGTATTATTTCGTGATGCTCAGCAAAGCGCACTTGAAGAATCTCATAATGCAAGCACTGTAGATAAGACTTATCCCGGTGTTTTAGGGACAGCAAATAAGCTTGGTAGAAGTATATATTCTTTGTTTCTACTAGCATGGTTCAAAATGCGCGGTGATTGGGGTGTGTTTTTATTTTTTATTGCTGCATTCACAACACTATCTGTTTGTTGGCTGCTGGATGCAGCCATGTCTCGCTTTGCTCTTCTTCTCATGGCTGGATTGATTACCTTTACTACGAAGATAATGAAATCAACTCCAAATATATTATTGTTGAATGGCTCAATGCTTAGCGTTACCGTCACTGCCGTATACTTTTTGAATTGCGGCGCTCGATGTTCCATTGATAAAACTTTAACGTGGTTCCCTCAACTCCTTTGTAAGATTTCGAATTCTAAATATACTTTACATATTCCTTTTTTGTTTTTTCTTTTACTGCATCTCTTTCTACGCGGGAATGCTTGATAATTTAAAGGTTTGCGTTCTTAGCAGTGTAGTAACTTTTCTTGTAGAAACGCCAGTTCACCAAACAGACAATTTTTTTTTTGAGCTGCACTATTTTCCTATTATTTAAACTTAATTTGTAATTATATAATAGAAACGAAATATTAGCATTTAACTTTTTAAAAAAAGAAATTCATTATTCATTTGTAAAAAAATTTACGTATATTTACAGATGCAGAAGAAATTTTTTTTTGCATTACCTTTCTTGTGTTCCTTGGATATTTTTACACGGCAGGACTATTATTTCCTAACTGGCGTCATAACAACACAATTTTCCATCAAGAACCTGCTACTTTTAGAAAAAATGTTGCTCTTCAATTAAGTATAAGCGCACTTTTGGGTGCACATCTTCCCCTTAGTATCTTACTTCTTGGTTGGAACAATTTACTTTTAGGGATTTCTCAACTGCTACTAGTAGTATCACTTACTGTTGTTTTTTTTTCAAAAGAGCATTTTATGTTTGTAAAAATTGGGCACTGGTTAATTCTTTTCGGAGCTCTGTGCACTGGAATAGTATTTTTGGCTACTTACACCAGCAGAACCCATGAATGGACTCGCAGCAATCAGTTTGGTTATGGAATTTTTCATCTTGTTCTAATACTCATAGAAGGTGGATTATTTCTTTTTTTGTGGAATTGGGAAAATTTTAAATTTGGCAAGAAACATCTACTTGTAAAAAGAAGAAACGTGAATGAATTTTTGCAGTAAGTAGATTGATGCTTCTATTGTAAAACTATTTTCTAGAAAACAGTAAAACTATCCTTTTTTCATTTTTTGCTAACAGGACCACAGAAGATGAAGAAAAAAATCATCATCCTCTTGAAACGAGAAATTTTCAAAGTGATGAACCGAGTAAGTAAAAAACCACTTTTATAAAAAAAACCCAAAAACCAATTGAAAGTGGATAATGATGCAATGCAATATTCACATAATTGTTACATTTAATCACAGCATGACAGAAACAATGTAGGAATTTTTTGGAAACCTTATATGACATACTATTCAAATAAGATGACTCACCTGTTTTGCAATATAAAGCAGCCATTGCGTTTTTCTTAGCTTGTTTGTGGTTATCTTAAAAATATATGTTTTACAACAACAGAAGAGCGTACAAAATAGAGCGTCAATTTGCATTAAGCATTTTCTAGCCGGATACCAATAAAAATGGTTTCCTTCATAAAATTACAATTTTCTTATCCAAAATGTAATGTTACAGTACAAATCGAAATTTCCAAGGATGTAATAAATGAAAAGGACGTTTCACCGCTGCATTTGATAAGTGGGCAATTACAGGATACTGCTTCTTTGATTCATCAATCTACACCGCTATCAGTTAGTAACACGCACAGAAAACATGCTATTGGAACTTTACTAGAAGGACAGCAAAATCAGGTGTGAATAAAAAACAATGTTAAAATGCAAATGCAGTAATTCGTTGCATTTAATTTTTTTTCTTATAGTTATTCTGCATACTTTTACGTTTTTTTTAATGGGCTTCATGAATTGCCTTCTAATACATAAAGAAAACATTACAATAAATTAAACAACTTAGTCTCGAGAATACACAAGCAGTGTTTATTTTTTGCATCATTTTTTTGATAATTGTCATATTCATATGATCTTATTGGATTAATTTTTGTTTTTACAGTGCAATGTAAATGCAAGCAAAGCAGAAATGGATATAGATTCTTCCAAGACTACTCTATCTTTTGATCCAGCAAATTATCAAACTTTGCCTTTCATTATAAATGATCTGCGTGCTGCCCAGCAAGAAACCAAGAAACATTCAGGAAATAACAAAGAATACCAAAAAATTGGAGTTGCTAACAATCAACTAGAATCACCTAAAAGCAGCTATGCAACTTCCGTTTCTAATAGTGTAAGCCCTGGAAAAAAACACCGATGCTGCTACAAGCAGCCAAGCAAAAATGAACCAATAGCATCTTTGAAGCAATTGAAAAAAGATACGTCATCCGGTGCGCATAGAGTATTACAGCCAGGTAAAGGCGTAGATATAGTTTTAACAGCTCACGAAAAAGAGCATCTGCAAAATAATATTACTCCTGAGAAGTACAATGCTTTAGCATGTTCAAATAAATACATGGAAACAGAAATGTCGCTTGGAAAAGATATTGCTATTAAGAATAAAACTTCAATCATTCAAAACTGGTCGTTTCGAAAAGTACTAGCAGCAGTTTCAGATAATTTGGATAAGCGAAATACTCCAATAAATAGTGTTGATGCTTGTGAAAAAACAGCTACAATAACCCAAAATTGCTGTACCGTAAATTTACCGCAAAGTTGTGATTCTGAAACATTAGAAGAAACGACGAGTCTATGTTGTCCAGAGGAAGGAACATTTTCACCTACACAAATAATAAGAAGTATGCGCCAATCTCTGTATGAGGAAGCATCCAACATCCCTTATTCTCCTTTTGTTTCAAATGAATTTAAACAGCTTATGACAACTTCGAAAACAGAAAGAAATACGATTTGTTAAAATTATAGTGCTGAATCAATGCTTTAAAAATGGTGGTATTTTTTGTTGTTATCAAAGCTTTTTTCTTCTTTACCTACTAAATCATCTTTTGGTTGGATTTACCCGTGCTGGTTATTTTAACAGTACGGTCGACATTTGTATAGACAATGCAATTCTTTTTTAACAATAAATTGTTAGGCTATTATTTTTATGTTTTTACTGAGTTTTGTAAAGGCAATTATAAGTAATGGCAAATATTGTAAGCTTGCCCATATTTTTGCCGTTTTCGATTACGCAACTATACAGCAATGCGTCAATTGACTAATAGGTACATCAGTCAACTACGGTAGTTAGGAATATTAAAGAGATGTAAGGAAAACCTGCAGTGTATTAAAAAATACCTTTTTTCTTTGTTGAAGGTTCCTTTTGATAGGTTACTATAATTTTAGCAAATTGTTCCAATTTCATTAGGATCAACTAAAATTTCAATTAAAAACTTACATTGTGGTCAAAGTTTATTTTAAAATAGATATACTTAAAATTGTTTGCATCCAAATTTATTAGTGATTCCTTTGTATTAATTAATTACGCTTACTTGTTACAAAGTATAGACTTTTACAGCTAATGAGCTTTTGTAATACGTGTGTTGACATTGCTGAAAATATACGCATTTTTCGTCTTTATTTATGCAGAATTGCGTCTTTTAAAAAAAATGGATCATGTTAGACTAAAAACATGTCTCAGTATTTAATTGCTGAAATATGGTATTTGTAGTTAGAGTCCAATCTTTGATTTATTGATTATATCTTTAACCGTAACTAGTGCGAATTGACACTGGCTATATCTCTATTCAATAAGTTTAATAGACAAAGATTGCCTATATTGAATTGCACAAACAGAAAACGCAAGCATGGCTAAACTAAAATTTTGCTCATTTTCAGCTTTGAAGTAAATTTCGGAAAACTGGGTTGTGATTGCATTATTTTCACTGGGATTCAAGCAAGGATAAAAATAAGTTAAAAGCTGTAAAGCACTGTTAAACGCATTTTCCTGGCAATATTATGGCTTCTTTTATTGTATCTCCTTTTACCAAATGGAGAAACATGTCACAATCCAGCCCTATCAAAAATGGTAAAGTTTTTCTATGGTGTATAGCAGTTTATATTTGAATAAATCCTTCATTCTTACATTTTTTTAAAAGTTTGAGCCGATTGAGTTAAATCGTTCAAATTTTCCTGCGCAAAGTGTAACGAGGATTTTGACCGATCAATATGCTTTATATTATTGTGCTTCTCTTCCATTTTTAAAATTCTGTCAGCGTTTAATTTCCTATTTTACACTGATTCCCAGTATACTAAAACTCTTAGTGAGCATATTTCCAATTTCGAGCGATTCGCTAAGACTTATTTAATATAGCCAATTTTTTTAATCAATACCAAGCATAATTTGTAGCTAGACTTTGAAATACCCGCTATCCAAGAAAATCAAAACTGCCGACTTTTAAACGATTCTGATGCTATTAACGTATTGTGTTAGCCATTGATGTTACTAATTGAAATAAAAATTGACTTGTATTTAGGAAAGCAGAAATACATTTCTTTTCTTAGCAGACTAACTTTGCAAAAATCTTTAATGGAGTAACAAAAACTTTGCTATGACACTGAAAACTTGGCTGCTTTCGCTTAACCACAGAAATTCTTGGATATGATTGAGGTGTCCAAATTTAGCATAACTGTCACCAACGTTTCTGCTGTTTTTGGCAAGTTCATTTGTCAAATAAAAGATTACTTTAAACGTACCAGCTAAAGAAAGCATCTGAAAAGAAACTAACGAAATTTTTAAAGCACTTCTAAAAAAATAAGAAATTTCCAAAAAATATTTCGCTAGCGCTTCCTGTATTATTTCATGGTATTTTCTTTTAAAGTTACTCATTCTTATGTTATAGCTGCGTTCATTTTACCTAAACAATTTAACGCGGCAGTTTGATCATTACCCATTTTATTTACTAATTTCTTTGGATCAGTGCCATCATTAATACAGGTGGATATATCGCCAACCAAATGCGATAGCATATTCTCCGAGTCACAAATTTGCAGAAGAACTAGCGTGTGCACTTATTATTATTTCTATATTAAATCCTCTACATTCGCATTAGTATATATAAACACAGTGTGTGAGTTGCTCTATTGGCTTTCTTCTCTAGCTGTTCGGTAATTTAGTCAAATGTCCGCAATTTCGCTTATTTCTGTCTTCACTTAAATAGTATGATCTAGGAGCAGTTGTTAGGTATTTCTTTGCTTTCGATATTTTTTTCATTGTATGCCTGCATGATTAATACGAGCTATCAGCTATAAAATGTACTGTTTAAAAAAGTGCTTATAAAACAATTTTGCACCATGTGAATTCATTTTTGATTGATTAATATTTGAACAATCAGCAAATATTATCAAGTTAGGTAAAGACATGAACAGGAATGTTCGTGCTATGCCAGCTCGATATTAGCATTCGCATTTGCACATTTTGGCTTTTGTCATAGAATTTTTAGTCAGAGATATTTCGTTTAAGATGTTCATCGGGTGCATTGCAAAATGGAATGCATGACATCTCCCGCTGGACGTCAGTTGACGCGTGATAACAAAATATTTTACTTACAAGAAAATGCGCGAATATCCGTAATACCTTGCATTGACGATCTATGTTTGCTGAGTTTGCAGGCCAATAAACTCACAGGCTAATCCACTATTAACAAGACAAGAGCGCAATAGGATGGAGTATCAAAAAACACTGAGCAGCAAGTTTTCGCGTCTGCGTGATGCCGCTAGTTTATGTAGCTTGTATGGCTGTTTTGCGCACACTTTCACAGATGGCGAATCGTAGTACACGAAACAACACTGGATGGCGAGGAATGTTATGAATTATGATAATAAGAACCGTTCATTGTTATTGAAAGTAAGAGAGGAAAACTTGGCTTACCTAGTAAGAGTACCTGCAGATTTAGTCATATATCACCAATCGATATATATTGACTTTGCATAGTTAATAATCAGATCTTTTATGCGATAGGAAAGTACCCCAAGTTTTCTTACTACTTGTTACAGGAGTAATTTGTTCTATATTTCTTACATGGAAAGAAATATTTGTACGATCTAGAATCCCGAGCAGAGATAGACAAAAATCGCTTTCATTTTTAACTATCTTTTGCGTTACAAGAAAAGAATCAAAAAAATGGACTAACTTAGATATATATTTTCTCTTTTATTTTTGGAGTTGTTAATTGCTATGCAATGCTAATCTAGGTACCAAAGTGGATTGCTGCATGAATGTTAATAGTCGCAGTATGGCTACGGGTGATAGTTGTCGAGCGGCGATCGAGTTATTGATCAAGGAGGCAGGAGCTGTGCTTACATTAAAATTTGCAAAAGTTTCGCAATGCCTACCAAATTTTCAAGGGCGATTGCTTCTTATATCTAACTCGCTGTTACCAGCATTTTTTAGCCCTGCCACGTATCTTTAATCATGTGAATTTCTTTGATATTTACCCCCATCATTTTAGCTGGTAGGGCTTATCTCTGCTGTTACAACTTTTTTCGCTTGTCCCACTTTCACTGATGAAGTGTAAACTGTTGCTGACATTTCATCATCCCGCAATTTTCCTGTATAGTCAATATGCACACTATACTTAAAAAAACGCCGAATATAGTAATATTCCTAAGGTAGATAAATAGCGCATTATCACCATCAATAGTTCGTTTTCTTTTTATAATGTAACATATGAGCAGAAGGGATAGAGGTAGAGCAATTTGAAAAGCCGTTAAAATTATTAGGTAACGCTTTTTGCTCCGATAATTGATAACTTCCGCACACTAACACGCTTACGCTAACATATGCATGTAGCTCTATAAGTCTTAAGAATTACGAATTTTTCCAAGGTAAACAAACAACAGTAGTGCCCCGTCCCATTGATGCCCTGGCACGTGCAGTATACTCCGATGGAATGATGTTGTAGGCTGCTGTTACTCAGAGTATATCACAATGGCCTCATCGAATTTTTCTCAGTATAAATCGCTCATTTCATTTTAATTCAACATATTGCCATCTCTCATATGTTTTCTTTTTGTAAATTTACTTTTTGGACTTGCAAAATAGATACAAAAAAATTTCTATTTGAATCGAAAAAGGATGAAAAGTTATATGTGAATGTTATCTTTGTGTAGTTGAATTGTATGTTATTCTTTGTTGTCAGTAAAGCTACTTTTTATGTTAATGGGCGTAGGAAAAGCTCTGGCACTCGCAAGACCCTTTTTTATGGTTACCTATATGTTCAAAACAACGGATTTTTATTTTGTTTTTGACTTTAGATTTATACTTGTTAGTTAAGTATTTATCCAATCTCTTATGTGTTGAGAATGAGTCTCTTCTTATAAATAATTAACCAAACTTGTGTTCGTACACCGCACGCCTGCATAAAGTAAGAACAGTGGTAATTTATAATGCCATAAAGAGATACTGTCCACGTAGAAATTGATTCGGGTTCGTTCAGCTTTGCTAGAATAAATTAGCACTGGAAAAATGTTGTATCAAATTAGGTACCTTTGTAAAATATTATTGCACCACCGGAGAGAATCTGCAAAGTGATACAAGGAATGGCTGGCCTTCTCATGATACCTTTTCAATTACACTCATTGCACCACAAAAACGCGTTTAATTTTGTTAGCCCTAAACCTAAGGAATAATCCAAGCATACACGAGGAGTGAAAAATGGAAGTAGGCATTTTTTGGGGTGAATCGCTACATTTTTTATCTTGCTTACTTTTTATTTCAGTAGCATATGTCTTGTTTGCTGCACAAACCACTTGCTGGTTTTTGATGCGTATTAGAAAAAATGGGTAACTTGTATGATTTATATTGTTGTGCCTACAGTTCATGCATTACTCTTGGTGTCATTTTATGAAGCCGTAAAAGCGTAAAGCAGTCTCAATCTTCATCTTCTCAAGTGTTTTCCATTCCGATCGTGAGAGGATCAGTTTTGAAGGTTAATGCACGCTGCGTTAACTCTTTGAACTCATTGACAGCTATCTTACTAAAAAAAATTATTTTATTTATGTTGCAACCTCATTATATGATTATTTTTCGTCAGAATGTGTGGAAATTTACCTCGTAATGCTACAGCTTAACTAGAAGTAAATCATGCCAAACCCAAATTTGTTGCAAGAACGATTTGAAAAACAGAAAATGAAACTTGAAAATTTTGCGCAGCATGTACTTTTGCTTGCTTTTCAGATTAATATGTAACAGTCTTTACTGTAAAATTCAACACTGCAATGCAATTGAACAAAATTGTATGACAAATACTAAAAGTAAGAATGAAGTAAGTCAGGCATGCAATCAAATAACATTCTGAATTGTCATAAGACTTACTCAAAATATTTCGGCGAGAAAGCAATAAATGATGATTTTTTTTGGTATAATATGGACTATTTTACGGAGTAGGAATCTATGAAAAAGCGATTTCTTGCTTTCCAAAAGTAGATGGAATATGTATATGGCTCATTTTTGCATCTTTCCTAGTGCTGCTTGATTTTGTATTCTTCTTTTAGACGACGCGAATGCATTCAGACACTGTAGTTTTCTTGCTCTCATGTAACTAACATTATATACCTTTCTATTACTCATCGTAAGAGGAATCTTCGCTACGTAAATTGCGCTTGTTTTCCTCAACTAAAAATTTTGCCGGTAGCATGAAATCATTTCTAATTGCAATTTTATCATTACCAGCGTAAGAGGTCAACTTATTTAAACACTAATACCCGAATTTTCAGCTGAATTACTTGTGTGAGTGTTGAACTCCTCATGCAAATTTATTGAATTGGCATGAATTCTTATTTGAAAAGTTGTATCAATCGAGTTTAAAATATACAATTCAGAAAAAAAAAGAAGCGTATTGATTCATTTAGTAAGCCAATTTATCACAAATTTAGTCTAAACAATGCTATTTTTGTTCTGTCAGTCAGTTTTAACTTCCACTTACTTATCTTATAGGAATAAAGTTTCTATTTTGAAATAGTGTACTCCTTTTACAAAAAAAATTTACCAAATAAAAAAGCGTTGTTTGCTAGGTAGAGATCAGCGATCGAAACACTCTTCTTCAGCTCTCCATGGGGTATGCAGAGTAGTTACTAAGGGAAAGGAGATCAAAAACCTTCATAGCCTCTGGCTATAAAATTAATCTGTACATTAAAACCGTTATTGTAAGAAGCATCACAAGGGAAAAATACATGAAAAGGGAAACTTCTCATGCCTCCTTTCTGATATGATAGCTTTCATTTTCATCAATTAATATATCGAATAGTTTAAGACTGAGTAGTTGCCACTTATAGGACGCCGTTTTTATCTGGATGCTCTCAAACACAAGCCTAGTCAACTGAAAACTTTAATTATTTTTACGCCGTTACCAACTTAAATTCGCTGTTAAACAAGTTAACTGTTCTACCAACTCTTTGGACTTACATTTTGACATGTGCAATGCAGAAGCTATGGCAACTTCGTGAAGTGATTTTTAATAGAAATCAAGTTAAGGAATAAACGAACAAAGTCTGATTCGGAAGCTGAATAGAATCTACTCTAAATACTCTTGATCAATATCAATTTCTTCAGTTTTCAACCTCGTATAAATAGCCAGTTATCAAAAATATACTACGTAGTGGCATAGAAAAACGTTCCCAGCTTGTTACAATGCAATAAATACACGAAATAGGGAAATGTAAATATAGGGCGGCTCCGTTTACCTTCCGAGGAAGCAAATTTTCTTAGCCTTTTTAAATAGGCGAAAACCTGTATTGGTCAGGAATTTTGTTGCAGCGCTCCGGTATGTTATTTCGATTTGCGATTCTTCCTTGAACACTAGGAACCTTTGAATTTTCATTGCAGGTGGTTGCCAATCTTGGACTTCGTTCGGGAATACTTTGCGTCACATCAATGAGAAGCGCAACGCGACCGCTGAATTCTCACTCCTGCCAAATTCCCTTTTTCCATTGAGTGTGTCTCTGAAGTTTTGTAGCTTCTGGAATGGGAAAGTTTTTTTACAAACTGAGGGAGTGCGTACGTCAGCTGTACCGAAGTCATTGCAATACAATTACATGAAGAATTGCGGTACTTACACTTCTTATTTTGTTGAGCTATTTCCTTTCTTGTTCTTACGTTACTCCGGAGCGATATCATGTCATTCGACTCTGGTTAAAGAATAAACTTGGAAAAAAATATCGCATTTTTGGTACTCTCTTTTCGCCCCGTCGCTCCGTATTTTTAAACGCATTATTCTATTGTGGCCTTGTTTCACCTTTTAATAATGAATTAATTTACTTACTGGGTCTGAAACTGCATTTTTGTCTGAGTATCTGCTGAAGCAGTCTTTTCTGCTGATTACTGTGCCCTACTCTGTCTTCTTACTTCCCAAAATGGCTAGTAATCCAAATTTATATCGCTTCAAGGTACTCTTCTTTACTTCATTCTGCATGTTTGTTTACTATCAGTATAATTAAACAGAAAAATGATTTTGTATCCTTGAAACTTACACTTACGTGGAGAAAAGCATCAATGTGAAGACATGTAACGTCTTTTAATATTGGAATGTGGCATAAAGTTAATACAATAATGAAGGAGAGCAAAATGACTGGATTCTGATATTGTTTGCATTGAATTTACGTTGGTAGTCTGTTTAGCATATTTGAGATTTAGCCGTATTGCTTTCTGCTATGAGCGTGATTCACAAACTAAAAAATTGCGAATTCAGTAATGGTTTCGGAGAGCGAGTTAATTTATTGAAATGTGAAGTCTTTACTTGCGTGAAATTTGTATTGAGCGCGGATAGTTTTGTATTCGCTTCTATAGTTTTAATTCTAGGGTGTTATGGTTGCGTGGATGTGATGATGTAAAAAGATTGATCAATTGTTTTTGTCTGAACTTAGCAAACGAGTATGGCGATGCCTATTTTTTTGCTTAGTTGAAAGAAATCAGGTTGAGGATGTTGTTAGAATCACTTATAATACTCTCATCTATTCCATTTGAAAAGTTCCTTATACTCACTACAGGAAGTGATTATAAATGCCAATAAAATTATTCTAGCCTTTAGCCTTCGAATCATTAGATGGATTTTGGGGGGCCGTGCTGTAGCTGCAAAACAGCACTGTGCAAAGATTATTGGCCTTACTGTTCGAGTTTGCAGGTTGTTTCAAAAGAGTCTAACCAATTGCGAGAATGAAAGGGAATCCTTGCATGAAAATCTGATTTTTGAATTAGTTAAGAAGTGCTCCAGACAACCTGATACATTTTGTGCCTTCTAATTATGACTATTCGCAGGTCTAGCTATTGCTCTTTTACTTTTTTGCTATATCCTAATGTTTTCTTAGGAAATACAAGTGGTACCTGGTACAAAGGAGCTAATTGATATTGTGCTTAGTAGAACTCAGCGAAAAACACCTACGGAAGTACATAAGCAATTTAATATTACCAGAATTCGATCTTTTTATATGCGAAAAATCAAGTTCTGTCAACAATGCTACCACGAAAAATTGGATATTATTCTCACTCAATTTCCTAGATTAGATGTATGTTCTATTCTTTAACGTAGCCTTTTGACATGCTGCTTAGTGTTTTCATGTTCTGCAGTTCTTCCTGTTTAGAAATGCATTCGCAGTAGCTGTGCTCTGCATATAGCGGCATAGTATTTTTTTATTTCATAATAGTTGCATTCAAGTGTTTGTTATGTACCAAAAATAGATATAAACGTGGCGCTTTACGAATTTTTCTTTTCTTAATAATGAAACTATATGAAGCTTACATGTTTTGTTTGTATAGGAAATACACCCTTTCTACGCAGATCTGTGTAATGTACTGTATGATAGAGATCATTACAAACTTGCATTAGGTCAATGCAACACCGTTAAAGGTATTATTGATAACATTGCAAAGGACTATGTCCGATTAATCAAGTATGCAGATTCCTTGTATAAGTGCAAGATGCTGAAGCGAGCCGGTTTGGGTCGCATGTCCACTGCCATTTCTAAACTGAAGGCTGCTCTTTCTTATTTGGAAGAAGTTCGGCAACACTTGGGAAGATTACCATCCATTAACCCGTGCGTGCAAGTATTTTAAATCGTGCTTTCTTAGATACTATTTTAAGTTGTTTGTAACCGAGAGGGATCGCTGCATTATATAGGATGCTAGCTATGTTTTGATCGTGCTGTTTATATCACGAGTGTTACTTTTAGCAAGTTTTTTAGTCGCTGCCCCGATGGAATTACTATTTTTTTTAACGTTCTACTTTTTTTTCAATAAAAATGCCCTATTGGTTTCGAAGAATAGGATTACTTATTGAAATTTATCTCCACATAATTCTTTTCATGTGCTAAAAATCAACATTTTTTTCAGAAATACGCGCACCTTAATTCTCACGGGATATCCCAACGTGGGAAAATCTTCGTTTATGAATCTCGTCAGCAATGCAAATGTGGATGTGCAACCGTACGCTTTCACTACTAAATCCCTTTTTGTTGGCCACTTTGACTATGCGTACACTCGATGGCAGGTGCGTAAAAACATATTGAAAAAGAGTATTTGTGCGTATATGCCACTCCTTATAAGCGGCCTACTGAAGCTTTTGCCGTATGTATTTGTTAGATCAGAATCGTATGACTGTAACCATTTCATGCTGAAGTTCCGACGATGTCTTAACTTTTGTGTCATTCTGACAAACATTCTTTAATATATTTCTCAATTTAAATTGCAAAATCGTTTTTGTCTATATAGATAATCGATACCCCTGGTGTCTTAGATCATCCCTTGGAGGAACGAAACACAATTGAAATGACAGCCATTACCGCTTTAGCGCATATACAAGTGAGCGTCGCCAGTATACCGTATGAAGATTGTCCTCGTTGGAAATTTTCTAATCTTTAAATTTTTAGCTGCTTATAAGTTCAAATGCTTGTAATGGGTTTGTTTTTAAAATTTCTATACACGTAATTGGGCCCGTGCACTCGAGATCTGTAAATATTTATATGTCCGATGAACTTGGTTTCACCCTTGTTGTTGAATCTGTTACAAGTGTAATGATTTTGGGGATGTCAACTTATTTCTTTGTTTTAATCTATTTTTATTGAACAGCCATTTGCTTGTATTTATGATGCTGTGATTACTTTAATTTGCATGATAAAATTTGCAAATTTCCTATAAAATTGCCTTGCTTACTGATTTATTTTATCCGTAGGCGGCTATCTTGTATGTTTTGGATTTGACTGAGCACTGTGGTTACACATTGAAGGCTCAAGTTCAGCTATTTCACTCTATTAAACCTCTCTTTCGCAACAAGCCTCTTATTGTACTAATGAACAAGGTGGATGAACGTACCTTTGAGGATCTCGAGATTGAGGAAAAACAACTGATAGAGTCCATGCAATCAGGTAGAAGAAACTCACATTATTATGTATATACTTTACTATTTTGAGAAACTTTCTTTACTTCCAGATATCCTGTGTCTGCATGTTTCTAAAAATGCCTTGCTATTTTACCTTCAGTTGACGTGTTCTTTCCAATTTATTTTCTCTAGCTTGTAATAGATTGGAAACACAGTATCCAGTTTTTTTGAGGGCACTAACGAAATGCTGTTGCTTAATATGCAGAAAATAGCTTGCATGTGAAGAATTGGTTATAGACAGTGCCAATATTTTGTGAATGACTGAGGGGAACTGTCGTACGTCTTTATTATAGGAAATGTATTCAATTTTTCATGGGTCTGCATATTTTTATATGATTTCTAGGTAACGATGACGTAACCTACTACTCAACATCAACTCTGACAGGCGTAGGGGTTGACGATGCAAAAAATCACGTAAGATTACCAGAAGGGAAGATGTAGAAATAGTTATTTTGTGTTTTACTTTGTGTAATCTTTGTGTATATGGAATGTTATAGGCATGTGATGTACTTTTGGAGCAACGTATCAACAAAAAATCGGAAGGAAAGCAAATGGATGCACTCCTAAAACGCATTCATGTCACACAAGTCGCTCCATCCGATGAGCGGCCACCTTGTATCCCTTCTTCTGTGCTTCAATGTAGAAATACATCTGAGCAGGTAAGCAGAAGAACTTTTTATTGAAGATTGCATTGCCACTGTTGATCGCTTTTGACTGTAGCTACCTTGTTATTTTTCTTTGTTTTTCTAACATCCATCGCTGAAATATATAAATATATAACAGAAAAAGATTCAAATGAAATGAAATGAAGAAACAAATATATATATATATAACAGAAAAGTTAACGATTTAGAAATATCAGTTGCAGGAAAAATGCATATTTTAGTAGACATACGGATTCTGGGGGAAAACAAATGTTGCCGTACAGATACAGCACTCTGCTTCTTTTATTTGATGGTTCATGAATCATAGTGTGGTGTTCTTTTCGACTAGTGTCGTTTTTATTCAAAAACTAGGTTGTTTTATATTAACTTATGTTTTTAATTCTTCTATACATTTACTTGTCACTTTTTCCGGCATTCTATCTTTCAAATTTGTATGTCTATGTTTAGGATGAAGAAATGAAAAACATTAACAAGACAGAACGTGACATTGAGGAAGAAATGGGCGGAGCTGGTGTCTATTCTGTTGATTTACGAAGTAAGTTGAGCCGCTCTTTTAAGGTGTTTGTTTTCCTATTCAGACAAATGCTGTTTTCTGATAAACTCTAATTTCTCCCCTTTAAAGGTTCAAGAGCATGAATCAACCCGCTGTTTTGCTTGTTTATAGGCTGAGCAAAGCTACTGTAGCATGAATTTGTTTATTTTCTTTCTGTTCTTGTTGCAGAACACCACATGCTCTCTTCCGACAACTGGAAATATGACGTCATTCCTGAGATGTTCAATGGCAAAAATATTGCTGACTTTATTGATCCTGACATCGAGCGCAAACTTCAGGAATTAGAAAAAGAAGAAGAATTACTAATGATGATGACCCATGAGGATGAAAACGTGTGTTAACCTGCTAGAAATTATACGCAAGAAAAATTTCGTTTTACTCTTGACACTACATTTGCTTTAATGTTTACTTCATACATTAAGATTGAAGTATTCCTTACAAGTAGTTAGAAACATTTCGGTGCACCTGGCGATGTTTGAGTAACTTATTGTAATATCAGTAGTAGCGCTGCTCCAATGTTTATTTTGTGCTAATTATGAAATTTTTTTTGGATAAAATAAAATTCCACATGCTTTGGAATGTAGTGCTGTTATTACATGGGCTGTAATTTGCTAGCATTTAGCAAAGAAAAGGTGATTTTTCCATTGTTTGTGCATGCTTACTTGATCTCTGCAGTTGGATGACAAAGCTTGGCTAATGGCTCAACAAACGCTAAGGAAAATTCATTTAAAGGCCAATCAAATAAAGTTTGACAATAAAATAAGACGAACGCGGAGTGGGCCTATTCTACCACACAAGGTAATCTAGTATAGTCATTACGCTTGAAGTAGTTGTATATTATCTTACAGTTATAACGCTGCTGCACACGTTTGAAGTGGATATTTTTTCGTTGCCTTAATGTTTGAATTGCGTGTTGAATTTTTTGTTATGTAGTCAGTAAATATCTTATGAACCACAAGTTGCGTCTTCGAAAGTGAAAGTTGTTGTTGAAACTCTGCTGTTGCTTTCCTTTCATGTGGTTTTTGTGAAGCGTATGTTTAAATACGTTTTAGTCGAGCATGGAAGCATTCTAAAGAGTTCTTTTTATGCCATTTGTTGAACTTTAAATGCAACAGGGTATCAAGAAAGCGCAGAAGTTTCACCGATTGGTTTCAAAAATATCTCAATCTGTCACTGCAAACGAAACATCGTCAATGTTTAGTGAAGGTATGCTTCGAAGAATTGGTTATTCGTTGTCGTTTGATATTCTTCTTAATTGAGCTAAAATGTTTTGGTTGCTAGTATGCCTCCAACCGAAAAACCGTATTACGTAACAAGCTATCTTCATGCCGGCGTTATAAGTAAACCTATTAAATATTGGTCCTTTGTTATTCAGGAATAATAAAAACAAAAACTGATGCAGCAACCAACGCGCAATCTTCTACTAAAAGTTTTGCTGCTTCTAACACTGAAATCGACGTAAGTACAGCCTCGCAACTGAAAAAGAAGTTAAGACAAAAGAAAATAATAAGGCAACTACCATCCAGAGGAACAAATCGCTCTCTTGGCTTATCTAAGCCTGCAGATCAACTAAGGATGGAAAGAGTACGGCGCCAAGGACAGAAACAACGCAACCGTAAAGGCTTTGCCGGTGATGGAGATCATTTTGTTGGAAATAAAATGCCGAAGCATCTGTTCTCTGGGAAAATGGGAAGAGGAAAATCAAATCAGCGCTAGTTTTCACCGCTTTCATTTTAATAACTAGAAAATTTCCGTATCAACCCTTCTACTTTAGTGGTAGAGGGCACTTCCCAAGGCTTTTATTTCATAGGGTTGCTTTGGGTTTATCGTACTACTGTTTCTTGTACTCGTTGCTTTGGAAACGGTTATAGTATGATCTTTTATGATACAGAAACTTAAATCACTGTAGCACTTCAATTCCTTATCGAAAACCTAAGATAAAATTAAAGAAACCATATGACCTATTTGTAGGGGCGTATATATAACGTAAACATCTATTTTGGGCTTTTGTTATTCATAATGGCATTGAAAGAGATGGTGGAAGGATTGTATACCGCCGCTTATCAGGAAATTTAACTACAGTTGTCCGTTTCTAGTTAGATTCTTTAGGTAACAGCTTCGTAAGCCGTTTCATTTCAGGTAGCGCGAAACTTGCTGAATTTGCACTCGTGAGCAAAGTACCAGGAAATCTGTACGCCGATGTATGCGCTAGAATGTGCTATGTGGTACGAAGTGGAGATACGTTGTAATTTCGAGCTTGTTTTTCGTTTTTTGCGCTGTAAGAAAAATTTGAAAAACAAAATGACGCTCTGTCAGAACGACTCTAGTTATTGTGGTATTCTTTAACGATCCTCATAATTTGTAAGACAACAGGGCAATGCTGATGAATTATAATGATATCCGCATCGCACATACTGTGCCAAATATACTCTTCCTGTAGTATTTATGCGGATGCTGACAATATGAGGGAAGTAGAAAATTGGCGATACCGTATGATCATGCATTCGGAAAATGCGTTCAAGAAATAACGCAAGACTTACCATTTTTCAAGCACTGGGTTTAGGATATCCTGCTTAATGTCATAAAGTAGAGAAAATGCTAACTGTGCATGATTGCTTTTATTGCCATATTTAATTTCGTATAAGAAGGTTTTTATAACTGGAGAGAAGCTGATATTTACGCTCGCTGATATAGTCTCAATTGGCTTCTATTTCACAGGCAGAACTCCAAATGTTCTGATGGGACGAATGGATGTGGTGCTGAGCTCAGTGCTTAATGTTTGAATTAGACCAATCGTAGAACGGGTTTGTGTCGGTTTGCTATCACTTGTGCCTGATATTTAATGCACGCTGACATTAATAAAATCTTTTTTCTATTTCATTGTTTGGCTATTTATAAAAGTATGTTTTCTGTATAAAGTGGCACTGAAATGAAAAATGCAAATTAGCCCAAATTTTTATTTTAGCAAAGTAGAGGAACAAGTGCATGTATCACATAACATACCAGTGTTATTATGAAGATTGTCATCACTGTGTGTTTCCATTTCATGCACTGCTGTTTCCTCGTTTATTCCTATTTGATTCTCGGTTTCCTTCGAGGAAAAAGACAAATGATCTGAATCTATTGAATTGGCTGTGATTCCTTTTAGTAAATGTTCTATATTGGTTTCATCAGGAAGTGCCAGTATTCCAATGTTGCCTGTTAGCACATCATTTTCTCGAAATGGCTGTTCTGTTTTCGTTAACGATTGTGAGTGCGGAAAGAGCTGCAAATGCCTATTTATAACATAGAAAACACCATTTGCGGTCTCCATCTCGGTATTGTTTCTAAAAATATTTGCGTTGTTATTAACTGTAAATTCTGGCTCCTTATCCTTGGTTTTCGTTACGTTTATTGTCAGTTCGTGACCTTCCCATGAATTGAATTTGTAGAGTCCACTTTCCATATCATTGAGCTGCGAGTTATTTAACGAATAGAGAAAATTGCAAATCTATCATTTTTGTTTATTGCGCAAGGTCTTATGTAACAATACCCATTTCTAGAAATATAAAGATTGAACCTTTAATATTCTGTTTGGTATGACGTGATACTTTAAAGTTGACCAAAGGTCCCTCCATGTACCCTGCAATGAAGCAAACAATGGCCCAATTAGTTATGTTGAAGTATCAGGAAACAATCAAAGCAAATGATGTGAAATGAGTTTTTTATAATTCATTACAGTGTTTCATTCACTTTTCGTTTGCTATTATTATTAACAGAAGAATCTAGAATTACTTTGCAGCTTATAAAGAGTTTTTTCTTTTTGAGGCCGCTCTTACCTGTCGAAGTTTATTGTACATATCGTCAACAGCTTCATTCTCAGGTATGAAAACAGTGAGTCCACGAGATTTTTCAATGAAGGGTGATATTCCCGTGATATCCATTAGATCCACAAATTTTTGCAAGGACTACGCAATCGAATTGCACAATACTGACACTTTATACGTGTACTTTTCTTTCCAACATTTTATAAGGAAAGAGTAGCACTTTTTCACCCCACCCTTTGTGTTTTATTCCCATTACAAGTAGTTTGAGGAGAACTGTCATGAGTAAAACGATTAGAGCTATCGGGTAGATGCATCACTTCAGTACGGTGTAAGTGAGGAATGAAAAAGTTTAAGTATTGCCTTTCAGTAGCTATTTATTGTAACTACGAATTTGAAAATATGCCTCTATAAAAAAAAACATGATTAAGACGTACTTACTGAATCATTTCTAACAACTTCTAATAAGGATGGCAATTCTAGAATTCGGAAATAACGCAATTGAGAAGAAACGCTGTAATCCTTTGATATCTTGTCAAGGTTAGCAGTTCTGTTTGCGCCAACTTTACCTGCTTCCTTGCCAGATAGAATAATACAAAGATTATAAGTCGAGGTATCAGAAAAATTGGTATGAATTGCACTGTTTTTCAAGCATTTAATAAAAGTAGAGACGTACTGCATGAATACTGTCAATGGACAGAAGCCACCCGAGAAAAAAGGTAACTATTATACTGACGAAAGTACATTTAGAATAAAATTTGTTTTCCAACTTTCCAGTCCCATAGTTTTTGGTAAGTGCAATACCTCTTTGTAAGTTTTATATAGGTGCGCAGTTGGCTGAAGGCAAGTTCATTTTTTGTATTATCATCTCTCATCTGTCTACAGCATTAGGTTATATACTCACTAGCAAACTCCTGCTTTGCTGTAATTGACTGCACTTCTTCTAGAAGAATTGAGCGGACCATAATTAAATTTGCCCCTACCGAAAATAAAGCTATAAAAGCCAAGACAAAAAGAAGATAACGGCTACTCTTTTCCTTCTGCAACATTATGCCCTCGAAATTGTTTTTCTCCTGGAAATTCAACAAGGTACGGGACAAAAGTGCAACTTAAGAAATTTTATTTTTTCTAGAAAGGAACAATTTAATTTTACCAAAACTGTGTCGCAGCCGATTTTTTGAATTGCTGTAATTTAGTCAGCTCAATGGGTGTACCTCGCGTAATCTCTCTACGACAATATCCCTTTACCAGGAATAGGGAAGCCAGGCTGTGCCCTAGTAACCGAGTGCACTTTAAAATGTGGGAAGATTGAAAAAAGTTCAAGTGAAGCCGAAATTATTTTCAGCATAGGAGTCGATCAAGAATTCATAAAGCCGATTTTGTTAACATATTTCAAAGCTATTCAAAGTAACTTACGTATGGCTTTGTTAAATTATTCAGTAAGTTTTTCTTCTCGTTAAACATAAATAAAATTTCACATGGGCGATGGCAGATGTTTGCAGAATTTTTAAAGTTATTTAGTGCAAGCACAATCTTCACATCGCACCAGGAATTGTAACACCAAGGTTTTCCGCGGCACATCAGGTAGTATATCAATAAAAATTTGGTGGTAGCGAGGACTCTTAATAAAAAAAACAAAGATATCGTGCTACTTTCATTTAAGACATTATTAACAGAAAAAAATGTTAACCATGGGGAAACAATTCATTTAGAAATGAAAATAGTGTACTTTTTGAACTTGCTCTCACAAAGGCTTGACTTTTAGTCTGCTACTGCGCAATCCAAGATACAACTTCCCGTGCAGCGCGCGATTCGCATTGAATAAGGTCTTCATTCTACCCGAAAACATTTCAAGATGAATAGATTGACGAGGAAAGCAACAAGAAAAGCTACTCTTCTCGCAGGTGCTAATTAGTGTGGTTTTTTAATTTTTGACACTTCAACTTGTAGATTAGACTGCCTTGTTACTTTAAAGATTACTTCAGCATCTATTGAATAAATATTGTGTATTGTGCTTTTTCATTGAGCATACAAAAGTGAGTCCTGTAGATCAAAGAATGATGCATGGATACTTTTCACTGCCAGCTTCCCTCTGTCATGGCTGCGAGCGCTCTCTTGCCAACACATCCTCGTCTGCCAAAATATTGTCCTGTCTTCTGGTTCATCTGCATGTTGGTCGGACTTTTGGGAAGTGCAGTTACATTTTCTGCCTTGCTATTACATGATGGTAGTCTACGCGGACATGACCAACATCTGGAAAATCAGCGCGACAGCTGTTGGTGGTCGCTTCGTGCTTGTCGTAAATCTCCACCCAGTAGTGGGCATAGAAATGTTTTGAGGACAGCCAAAACTAATGCCAACATTGGCCATTTCTCGACGCTTTTTTCAGCTGCCATGATAAAAAACAGAAACGAACGGGTTTCCTCACTTTTTGTGCAATCTGCTTGGAATTCCCCTCGTCCTGATTATAGCGAAAACTTACTCTCTCAAGTGAAGTATTTCCCGCCGTCTCTATCGCGTAATATCCTTCTGTGTTTCCTTTCCTCTATTGGTTCAAAAAAAAGTTTGCTTTTCAACCATTGTAGGCATAAGTCTAACTTTCAAAATGGTGGTATTGCGTGTAGTGTAAGTATGCCGGGGAACAAATCCAACACAACTATCGCACCATCATTGCAATCTCTACTTTTCCCGTATACATTTTTACATACATCTGTCGATTCCGTCGTTTCGAAGACATTTAATGCTAGTGCTATTGAACCTCTTTTGATGCACTGGTGGAACACATCAGGTCTATTTATTCCAGAAAAATCCCATCTTCTATGGAAGAAGCAACGTCAGCAGTTGGGGCGACCCTTCCATAGTGAAACCAAAACTTTCTTACAATGCAATTTAACAGAAGCAGAGAATACTGAAGAGGACGGCTTACCTTATTATTTGCCAATGCCGCCTCCAAATATAACCGGTGATTTACATTACGGCCATGCTCTTTTACTGTCAATACAAGACCTTCTTATTCGATTTCATCGTATGTGTGGATATCGTGCTTTGCTAATCCCAGGAACAGATCATGCAGGTATTGCAGCATTTCTTGCATTTAAAAAAGATCTAGAGAAGAATATAACATGCTCTAAAACTTTTTTATTGACCCTCGAGCAATTTAGAGACACCTTCGAACAGTGGACTGAAAGGAAGAAAAAGCGAATTTACCAACAGATGCAACGACTTGGAATTAGTGCTGATTGGTCACGAACAACATTTACTATGGACACGGATGTAGCATTTGCCGTGGCAGATGCTTTCATTTCTCTTTACAAAAAAGAGCTTATTTACAGGGGAGATTATATCGTAAATTGGGTCCCTTCATTGCAATGCGCTATTTCTGATCAGGAGGTAAATTTACGTAATGAAACGGTTCCTTTATATTTTTTCAAGTACGTTCTTGACGCTCCTCCCTCAAGTCCTCTATTAATGGAAGCCATGGGCAATCCTACTGTTGTGCAAGAATTTATACCTGTTGCTACTACTCGTCCTGAGACTCTATTGGGTGATGTCGCTCTATGCGTCCACCCTGCTGATACTCGCTATCAACATTTAATCGGAAAAAATGTAACTATTCCCTTCCTGAAAAAGATGACACCCATTCCTATTATATCCGATACAAGTGTGGATCCTTCCTTTGGTACTGGCGTGGTGAAGATTACTCCTGGCCATAGCGCAATTGACTTTGATTTGTTGAAGAGACTAAAGTTATCTCTGCCAGTAAAAGTCATATTTGATAAGGAAGGAAAAATACGTGCAGATCTTGGAATAGAACCGTATGCTGGCCTCACTATTATTGACTGCAGAAAAACCCTTTGGAAGGAGCTAGAGGTGAATGGCTTGGCTATACATATTCACCCACATATAACACGTATTCCTCGCTATGAAAAAACAGGGGAAGTGGTGGAACCAACGCTTTCCCGTCAATGGTTTCTTCGTACAAAACAAATGGCATTGAAAGCTAAAGAAGCAATAGAAACTGGGCAAATTTCACTGCAACCCAAGCACTTTAAAACCGTCTGGAAAGATTGGATTGATGCTACACATGATTGGTGTATATCCCGACAACTGCCATGGGGTCATCCTATTCCCATTTGGTATATGTATCGTGTATCTCCTGAAGAAATTTTGAAGCAGAAAAAACGTGTGAAAGGGTGGAACGGCCTTGAAACTAACAATGCAAGGATTTTTCATTCTAACGAAATGGATTTAGGGACTGATGCCGCTAATATAATCCCTACATCTTCTATTTTAAAGAACCATGTACAGACATCAACGAGTGACGAAATTGCATCCAAAGATTTTAATGTATCCGTCATTTCTGCAACAGAATGGTGCAAAGAACTGCAATCACCACAGGACAGAAATCATCACTCAGAAAAATGTACAGGCGTTTTTTTTGCTGAGCAATTTGAAAATATTCAGATTTCTGAAAAGGAACGCGTCGCAGTTATTGCTGCAGATGGAGCAGAGCAAGCGTATAAGGAAGCTCTGACATTTTTGAAAACGTGGCATGAACAGAAATCTCGAAATGTGGATTTCTGTAGTAAGGATTCAATAGAGTGTTACCGAGACTTGAAAACTATGGCATCCGCACCGACTATTCCATCAAATCTTACGGATTCGATGTATCTGCTAAAGCGAGATTCCGATGTATTAGATACATGGTTTTCTTCGTGTTTGTGGCCAGCCACGGCTCTTTTTCGTAACTTTTCATTGGCCATGGAGACTATAACATCTCCAGAAAAGAGAAACAGTTTTTCTTATTGGGAAACAGTGTCTAACTCCTTAAAAATGCCCCCCAAAGGCATGATTCCCTCCTCGCATGGGTCCCCCTCTGCTGAATTTGTAAAGGCGATTCCAAACTATTTTCCTGCTGCCTTGCTTACCACTGGGTATGACATTTTGTGTTGCTGGGTTATTCGTATGACAATGCTAACTCTTGAGCTGACAGATCATGTTCCTTTTAAAGCCATATATTTGCACGGTCTCGTCAGAGATTGTCGTGGAAATAAATTGAGTAAAACCAAAGGGAACACTGAGATGAATCTCCTACAAGTCTGTGAGCGATATGGCTCGGATGCCCTCAGGTAGGATCCTGGATGGGTTAAAAACGTATTGAATATGGTGAACTTGTAAGCTACCGTAAGCATTTCTGCTATTCTCTGTTGCGGTGTAAAACAAAATTGTGAATCGTGTTTAAAGGGGAGAAATCTATCGAGGGAAACTATGGCCGTTTTTGAAAGGTTTTTCTTGTTCTAGTGATTGGGCAAATGCAAGGATAGTATAAGAAGTGTGGAAACGCTTATTTCGAGATGCGATGTTTCCATTTCCTTTGAAACACTCGGAAACTTCAGAACCCAAGCATTCTCTACACGAATTCAACAAAAAATACGGAGAGAGATACTTTTATTGCTTACGAAATTGATTTTTTACGTGCATTTCTTCTTGTGAATGATAGGCCTTTCTTTTGGTCGTTCTTCTTGATACATTTTAGCAGTGGCAGTCGTGTCATTCTATATTTACACTTTGGTGAATTCTCTGCAGGTTTTCTCTTATCAAGCATGTGGATGCCGCGAAAGATGTTCGCATCAACGAAGAAACTCTCCGTAAAAGTTCTCAGTTAATTCATAAATTATGGAATGTTGGAAGGTACGATGCCAATCCAGATGCCGTATTCATGGAGTAGTAGAGACTCTGAAGTGATGGACTTGGTTTTAAAAGAGAATAGCTTTCGAATAGACTTTATAAATGTTTTAACTGGGAATTTGGGAGGGGGGTATTCGAAATTTTTCTGTTGGATTGTTTTCAGTAGGCTTCTACACATACGGTAGTCTCAGGGGTGAGTAAGGGCTGCTGCATTTCGTGAAATATTTTATTTTGGTTCTGTGTTAGGTATCTCTGGCGCAATTTACATCATTTAGAAGGGATAAAACATGCAGAAACGCCTCCAGCTCCTCTTTTTGCTGATTTTGCTACGCCTGTAGACATGAAAAGCGCTTCGTTGATTGAGCGATACTTCGTAAGGTCTGCCATAACTTTGTAAAATAGTTTTAAAGTATCCTCTCACTTTATCTAGAGAGTTTGATTCCCTGATCTTCATTCCTGTCTCCTCTGGCTGGAACAAGGGCATGGGAAAATTACGACTCTGTCTTGAGAGGAAGATGTGCATTCAATTTTTAGCGTTACTTCCCATTTTGGATGCATGGACATTTCTAAATGCGTTGAATGTGTTTTACATTTCAATGAAGGAAGATATTTGTATCTTTTTCTCGGGTTATACATACACACACTTCATCAAAAAAGGGGGTTAAAGTAGAGTTTATGGATGAATTCGTAGAGAAAATAACCGTCGTTTTGCACACCTGTAGGGTGACGAATGGGTGGTACTGCAGTTGGAGTGAGTGTATATGCTGCTGTCGTGATATTTTATTCAAGAGGGACTTCTATTGAATAAAATATCTTATTTTCAGCCTTGTCCATGAAATTGGAAGTAAAGTCACCGAGTCTATACAATCTTTTGATTTCATTTCTGCCTCCCGTTTATTGGAATCCTTTCTATGGAACGAGTTGGCTCCCTGGTATATTGGATATTGTAGCGGAAAATTGCAATCGGTTGCTGAAATATCCCCTCGAAATCGTTTGGATGCATTAAACAATGCTACTTTGCCTCATATTTGTGATAAAGAAGATTCTGATCACAGCAGCAGTAATACTGCACTCATGCATGAAGAAGGGCTGTCAGCCGCAGCCGTTGCTACTCAATTTAATAATCTGCAACGATGCTTGCAAGTATTCGTGTATATTTGGAAGAGCTATCTCCAACTTTTGCATCCTTTTATCCCCTTTGTCACTGAAACGCTTTACCAGCTGCTACCTGTGTCATTAAAAAAGGATGATCCTCCTTCATTAATGGTCTCACGGTGGCCTTTTCATGCAGGTGTGCAATTATGTTGTATAAAATAATGGATTTTTGCCGAAAATTTTAGGTTCTCGTCCATTTTGCTTTTCATTTTGGGGGGTGTGCAACGTGAATTGTTCGAGCGGGGGGGGGAGGAGGAGAGAGAAGGGGGGAGGAGAGAAGAGAGGAGGAGAGAGGGGAGGAGGAGGAGAGAGGGGAGGAGGAGGAGAGAGGGGAGGAGGGGAGGAGGGAGGAGGGGAGAGGGGGGGAGGAGAGAGAGGGGGGGGGGAG